>SJYC01014610.1:0-40179 GCA_006408675.1 Madoqua kirkii
TGGAAAACTCAGCAGTAGCCACAGGACCAGAAAAGGTCAGTTTTCATCCCAGTCCCAAAGAAAGGCAATACCAAAGAATGCTCAAACTACCGCACAATTGCACTCATCTCACATGCTAGTAAAGTAACGCTCAAAATTCTCCAAGCCAGGCTTTGGCAGTATGTGAACCATGAACTTCCAGATGGTGAAGCTGGTTTTAGAAAAGGCAGAGGAACCAGAGATCAAATTGCCAACATCCTCTGGATCATTGAAAAAGCAAGAGAGTTCCAGAAAAACATCTATTTCTGCTTTGTTGACTAGGCCAAAGCCTTTGACTGTGTGGATCACAAGAAACTGTGGAAAATTCTGAAAGAGATGGGAATACCAGACCACCTGATCTGCCCTTGAGAAATCTGTATGCAGGTCAGGAAGCAACGGTTAGAACTGGACATGGAACAAAAGACTGGTTCCAAATAGGAAAAGGAGTACGTCAAGGCTGTATATTGTCACCCTGCTTATTTAACTTATATGCAGAGTACATCATGAGAAACGCTGGGCTGGAGGAAGCACAAGGTGGAATCAAGATTGCTGGGGAAAATATCTATAACCTCAGACATGCAGATGACACCACTCTTATGGCAGAAAGTGAATAAGAACTAAAGAGTCTCTTGATGAAAGTAAAAGAAGAGAGTGAAAACTTGCCTTAAAGCTCAACATTCAGAAAACTAAGATCATGGCATCTGGTCTCATCACTTCATGGGAAATAGATGGGGAAACAGTGGCTGACTTTATTTTGGGGGGCTCCAAAATCACTGCAGATGGTGATTGCATCAATGAAATTAAAAGATGCTCACTTACTCCTTGGAAGGAAAATATGACCAACCTAGACAGCATATTAAAAAGCAGAGACATTACTTCGCCAACAAAGGTCTATCTAGTCAAGGCTATGGTTTTTCCTGTGGTCATGTATGGATGTGACAGTTGGACTGTAAAGAAAGCTGAGCACTGAAGAATTGATGCTTTTGAACTATGGTGTTGGAGAAGACTCTTGAGGGTCCCTTGGACTGCAAGGAGATCCAACCCATCCATCCTAAGGGAGATCAGTCCTGGGTGTTCATTGGAAGAACTGATGTTGAAGCTGAAACTCCAATACTTTGGCTACCTAATGTGAAGAGCTGACTCATTTGAAAAGATCCGGATGTTAAGAAAGATAGAGGGCAGAAGGAGAAGGGAAGGACAGAGGGTGAGATGATTGGATAGCAACACTGACTCGATGGACATGGGTTTGGGTGGGCTCCAGGAGTTGGTGATGGACAGGGAGGCCTGGCGTGCTGTGGTTCATGGGGTCACAAACAGTCAGACATGACTGAACGACTGAACTGAACTGATGAAATATCGTTTTAGAATTAAAAAACCCAAAAGCATAAGCAATGGTTTGGCAATCATTCTAATGGAATGTGAAAATGTTACTATTACTTATGCAAATGAACAGTTAGAAAATAAAAAGTGAACATCTATTTTTGCCAGGACATTCGGCAAAGCACTCCCTACAGGTATCATGGAATAGACAGCACCACCACTGTTCTGTGGATGAGACTTCTGATGCACTGAGAGGTTAGGAAACTTGTCCAAAGACACAACCAGTACATGACAAAACTGGATCTGAACCTCGGTCATGGACTTTTTTTGTTTTGTTTCTTAATTTTTACAATGCTGTGTTGGTTTCAGCTGTACAGAAACACAAATCAGCCATGGTTATAGCTGTTGGTCAGTCACTTAGTCAAGTTCGACTCTTTGAGACCCTGTGAACTGTGGCATGCCAGGCTTCTGTCCTTCACTATCTCCCTGAGTTTGCTCAAACTCATGTCATTGAGTTAGTGATGCCATCCAACCATCCCATCCTCTGCCACCCCCTTCTCCTCTTGCCCTCGATCTTTCCTAGCATAAGGTTCTTTTCCCAGTGAGTCAGCTCTTTGCATCAGGTGGCCAAAGTAATGGAACTTCAGCTTCAGCATTACTCTTTTCAATGAATATTCAGGGTTAATTTCCTTTAGGATTGACTGGTTTGATCTCCTTGCTATCCGAGGGACTCTCAAGAGTCTTCTCCAGCACCACAGTTTGAAAGCATCAATTCTTTGGCGCTCAGCCTTCTTTATGGTCCAGCTCTCATATCCATACATGACTACTGGAAAAACCATAGCTTTGACCAAATCAGGCATAATTATACATATATTCCCTCCCTCCTGAGCCTCCACCTCTTCTATATGAGGAGGTCATCTACCATATGACCCAGCAACCCTACTACTGGGCACATACCCTGAGAAAACCACAGTTCTAAAAGATACATGTACCCCAGTGTTCATTGCAACACATGTTCATTGGCTATTTACAATAGCCAGGACTTGGAAGCAAGGAAAAGTTCATCAACAGATGAATGGATAAAGAAGATGTGGTACATATATATATATAAGGGAATATTACTCAGCCATAAAATATCGGTCATGGACTTTGAATTCAGCATTCTTCCCATTTCATCACAGCTGCTTCTGAATGAGACCAGGATTAGTATTACACATGTTGGGGAGCAGTCTGGTCCATGCTGCATAAGGATATTCACACACTGGGAACAGTGTGACACGATAAAAAAGAGGAATGGCCCTGAATTAGGGGAACAAAGCCCCCCCTCCACCTGTCATAAACGCCATTAAATGTGTGACTTTAAAGAAGTCACTTGAACACCAAAAGTCCTGGTTTTCTTCTGCTGGATCAAACCACTCCAAAGCTTCCTTTATTTTTAAAAGTATATGGTTCTGTTTGTTTCTACTTATTTAACATTTGACTCCTGCACTTTATTGTGTAGATATATAGGTTCTGGACAGAGTCAATAATTCATAAAGATGCAAATTAACATAGTCAGACTATTGCACAAAGCTTCAAAATACTGTTGAGGTTTTAAATTATGTTAAAAGTCAACACAAAACAGCAAGGGTGTGGGGAAATTAGCATTCTCATATTATTGGAGGGTGGGTAGATTTGTACAGTTTTGGGGGGCAATTTTACAACTTCTACAAAAATCAAACTCAGAAAATCCACCTCCAGGAATTGATCCTATTGCTGTAAGAATATCCAGCCATATTCATTTCTGTTTGCAGAGGTGTACACAGAAGGAAATTCTCTGCAGCACTGTATGTAAATGCTAAGGATTAAAAGCAACTGATGAGCCCATCACAGAGGACTGTCTAAATAAATTAAGATACATCTATAAGGACTTCCCGGTGGTCCAGTGGTTAAGAATCCGGCTGCCAATGCAGGGGGCATGGGTTCAATCCATGGTCTAGGAAAACCCCACATGCTGAGGAGCAAATAGAGAAAGCTGGGGCACAGCAACAAAGACCCAATGCAGCCATGAATAAATAAATAAAATACATATTTTTTAAAAGCTTAAAAAAGATACAGCCATAGTACAAAATACCATCCAATATTATGGAAAATGGGGGCAGATAAGATGTGCTAATATGGAAAGCTCACAAGATATATTGCTAACTCTGTGGATGTTGCAGCTTCTGGAGTATGCTCTATATGCCTGTCTGGGCAATACCTTTGGAAGGACAAAGAGGAAGTTAGTAACTGTAGTCACTTCTGCAGATAAGAGGATCTGAGAAACAGAGGTGAGAAGAGACTTCCTGTTTGGTAGTCTTTCAAGTTTTTTTTTTTTTTTTAACCTTACGTATGTATTGTTGATTGGATGGGTGGGAGATGGACATTTGGATGGCTAGATAGACAGATGAATGGATGGAGGGAGGGAATAAACAAAGTCAAGAGAAAATTATGATTGTTACATGAAATTAAAGCAAGAGATACCTTGCTCAGACACATACCTCTAATGCAGCCCATGTTTCCACAACACAATCATATACCTTATGAATTCTCAATAAAAACAGCAATAACTATCCTGTGAGTATTTTATGTACATCTCTTTTTTTAATCTACACTCTACACTTGAAGCAACACATCTGCACAGAAGCCTATATCCTGGGATGGATAAATTGAGGTTCAGGGAGGAGATGCAACTCACCCAAGGGCATCCAGCTTATAAGAGACAGAACCAAGTTTTGAATCCAGGCTTGCTGATGGCAAAACTAATCCTCCCTATCACTGACTAAAACTGATGGTGAATTGCAAATAATGACAATAGTATACAGAATGGACTGTGCCCACTGGCAAACTATGAGAAAAATGTCTCTAACAGCATTCATTTCAGGTTTTGTTTTTCACCAAACAGAAGCACTAAATTCATCCCGGATTTCTTTGGAAGTCCAGAAAAGTTGTGCTTTGTCCCTAAATGGCTAGATCCACACGACACAGAATAAACTCCTTCAATAAAGTCCACCCTGTTCCTCATTAATTCCCCTCCTGCCACCTCTTGGGAAAGACCATGGAAAGGAGGGCGGGTGTGCTGGTCCCCTCTCCGATGCAGAGGTCCAAGCTGATGCTGACAGAGTGCCAAGGGCCTGTAACTCCGAAAACCGTTGCTGCTAGCTGGACAGCTAATCATCATTCCCCAGAACGGCTCTCTGAGACCTTGAGCATAAAAGAGCCTGTTTCAAACCCGAGGATCCTCTCTGGTCTGTGCTGTACCCACAGGGACGCGGCAGCACTTCTAGTATCAAGAATCTACTGACACGGCTCTGAAATGACTTTGATAACAGCAGCAACACAAAAGCCCTCAGCTGCCTCCGGGAACACAGGCAGCGACAGCATCTCACCAGCACAATTAGAGCGCTCACCTGAGCTTTTCAGGTACAACAGCATCACCCCCTGCTCCTGCTGCTTCTCTTGCTTGCCACGTTTTTGGAAGCCCTAAACTGCTGTGGCTGCGAGATAGTAAGCTGTGCGGGATAAACACTGTTCTCCAGGGTTGGCTACTTTTAACATAAGCTACTAAAACCCGCCTGAATGTTACTCCAGGCAAGAGTGGAGTAACAATGCTTTTTTAAAAAACTGGATTTTGTGTTTTGTTTTTTTTTTAACTTTGCAACTGAAGGTGTACTTGTAAAGCAACTGTGAATATTCAAATACTGTAATTGGAGATGATTTACATTGTTTTGAATTAACTAAAATTCCATTGTTAAGCACAAATACAGCTCCACTAAATCACCATGCTTTTAATAGGTCCTCGTGAGCAGGTTACCGAGCGATTAGGATTTATAACGCTCCTGGGGAGCTGACCACTGTATTATGCTTCCTGCTGCTAGGTAATATGCATGACACATTTCTGGACACTAATTCATTTATTTAATAGTAACAGTATGCAAAAACAGAGTTCAAAATGAGGCTGACAAAGAAGGTATAAAAGTTTTATTAATCCATAGCTAATCAAAGGCCAGTGGAAGGCATATAATGGTGGCATTTACAGACCATATCGAATGTGAATAAATTAACTTTTTGTTTCCTAAAATCTTACTAATAGGATGAATTCGACTTGAAACATTTATACTTTTAATTACAAAGGCAGGCAATTTGGAGCAGGTTTCCAGCTGCACTTTCCTTAAAAACTACAACTTCACATCAAGGATCTGGGTAAATCCTGATATCAGCTGTTGTCTCAAATATGATCAATTATAATACAAGCTGCTTCACATTAAAAATTTCAAATGTTGTTTATTTTATTGCTGGTTTAATTGCAGGCTGTCAATCATTAGAAAATAATTTTCTTTGAAAGATGTACAGTATCTACTTTTCTCCTATTGCTCTGATCACTACACAAAGCACATAAGCAGGTGGCAGAATGCCTCATGAAGAAAACCTTTTTTACAGTTTGTTGGCTCAGTGTCACAATAAATCAGAGCAAAACAAGAAAGACAGAAGTATAAGCAAAGGAGAACGTGAGAAAAGACCAAACAATACTGTAGTGTGGGGGAGAATCATTCTCTTGGCTTAATTCCATACCAAATGTTGGGAGAATATTTGCCCATCATTTCTAAGTCAAAACAGAAGGAAATGAACACATCAAAAACATAAACCTCTCTCTATTACAGAATTCTAAGTACATTCTATTGCTCAGAGCATTTTGTAGCAATCAGCTACTTCTCACTTAATGGCTGTATGTGAATATTGTTCTCATACTGAAGGTGAGAAAGAGATCATAGAATTATTCATGGCAGCATTTTCTTGAGTGTATTTTGCAGAGCATGAGCAAAGTTCTTTTGGATTATTAGGTTTATACTAAACAAGGGTACCGTGGTCAAATGAGTTTGGGGAATGTTGGATTAAACAAAGCTGTGTAAACATGGATCTTTATTCTAGGTTTTCTCACGGCTTTTAATATGCTAACAGACACTGTAAAATTCCAAGAGAAGCATACAGTATGAAGCTGTCCCCAAATTTATTTGATTATGGAATTTTTACTGAGAGGGAAAAGAACGTGACCATCCCAGAACTCAATTTATAAAACACTAGTATAAGGCATATGATCCCATACTGACAATCAGGATATACCAGTGGGTCTTAAATCTTTCCTGGAAGTTCCCCAAATTCTTCCCCCCACCATCCCTCTCTGCAGCCTACTGACCAAAGTCCACTCCCTTCTTGATCTCCAGGAATTTTATAGTCAGCTTCAAAATCCATACACACATTGTAGGGCTTACAAAAATCTTCTATCACTCTATAATCAGTTGCCCACATGTATCAGACAAAAAATAAATAGCCCTCACTTCCAAGATCACAATTGTATTTTGATATAAGCTCATTCAAAAAAGCATTGGGATACTACTTTAAAAACTACTAGAATAAGTAAGCTGAGTAAGGTCACAGGAGACAAGTCAATATTCAAAAATCAACTATTTCTATACACTAACAATGAACAATTAGAAATTAAAAATAATTTTTAAAATACTATTTATAGCAGCATTAAAAATAAACAGGGATAAATCTCACAATATAAGTGCAAGAGATGCATGTTGGAACTACTAAACAGCAATAAGAGAAATGAAAAAATGCCTAAACAGAGCTGTAGTGTGTTCATAAATTGGATGACTCAATATTGCTAAGCTCTTAATTCTCTCCGAATTGATCTTTATAATCCACAAAATCCAAGTCAAAGTATCAGCAGGCTTTTTGGTAGAAACTAACAAGCTGATTCTAAAATTTATATGGAAAAATAGAGGACTGAGAATACTCAAAACAATTTGAAAAGAGCAAAATTGGAATACTTGCATTAATTGATCTCAGAACTCGCTCTAAAACTATAATGATGAAGTTGATGCAGTATTGACATAGGTATAGACACAAAGCAGGGCTTACCAGGTGGCGCTAGTGGTTAAAGAACCCTCCTGCCAATGCAAGAGACATGAGAGATGCAGGTTCGATCCCTGGGTGGAGAAGATCCCAGAGAGGAGGAAGTGGCAACCCACTCTGGTATTCTGGCCCATAGAATCCCATGGACAGCGGAGCCTGGTGATCTACATTTCACACGGTCACAGTGAATCCAGACACAACTGAAGCGACTTAGCATGCATAGACATGTAGATGAATGGAATAGAATAGAAACTCTAGATATCGACCAAAAGAAATACGGTAATTTATAATCAACAAAGAAGCCACAGTAATTCAATGGTGAAAGTTTCTCCAACAATGGTGCTAGAACAATACAACTGAATAACAGAAATTGAACCTTGATCTTTTCTTCTTATTGTATATAAAATAAACCTAAGATGACTCATACACATGTATGTAAAATCTAAACTATAAAACTTCTAGAAGAATAGTTTAGGTAAAGATTTCTTAGTTAGAACACAAGAAGGACAAACCAAAGATAGGGTAAAAGATTGATAAATTATGCTTTATCAAAATTAAAAACTTTGTTCTTCTAAAGACTCAGCTATGAAGATAAAATGACAAGTTATAGTCTGGGAAAAATATTTGCAAAACAAATATCTGATAAGAGATTTTACCCAGAATATATGAAGAACACTTAGAACTCAAGAAAACAAGTCAGTTTTTTAATGGGTAAAAATCTGAACAGTTACTTCACAAAAGACAAGATGTGATGACAAATAAACACATGAATCATTAGAAAATACAAATTAAGGCACAATGAGATACTACTACATACATGCCAGAATGGGCAAGTATTAACAAGCCTGAAACTATAAGGGGTTGGTGAGGACGTGGAGAAATTCCAACTCTGTTACAGAATTGGTGGAAATGCAAAATGCTAAGCCGGTCACTTGGAATATTGGTTGGTGGTTTTTCATAAACACACATTTAGCACACAACCTAGCAATCCCAGTCCTCGGTATCTGTTCAAGAGAAATGCAAACACATATGCACACAAAACCCTGTTTAAAGCAGCTTTATACACAGTTGCCACAGGCTGGAAACACCTTAAATATCTTTTAAACTCTGAATGGATAAGAAAATGTGGTACCTCCAAACCACAGCATAGTATTCAGTGATGAAAAGGAAAGAATTGATGCACGCAATGACATAAATGAGTCTCAGAAATACTGCTGATGCAGGGCACAAAAGATACTACACTATATGCTTCTATTTGTTTTTTCATCAAAATCTTATATTTTCTTTTCAAAATTGTTTTTCTAAATCAGATAAAAGCAACCATCAAGATTTTCTTTAGGATTGACCTCCAAGTTATTTTTTTTTCTTGAAGATATCAACCATACTGATTTTCTAAGATTATTCTCTCTAAATTTGATCTCTCTAAATTCTGATAACGTGTGCTCGCTTCGGCAGCACATATACTAAAGTTGGAACGATACAGAGAAGATTAGCATGGCCCCTGCGCAAGGATGACACGCAAATTCGTGAAGCGTTCCATAAAAAAAAAAAAGAAAAGAAAAAAAAATTCTGATAACGTAGCTGAATAACAGATGAGACAACTCTAAGAATAAATTTTTGAAAATCAATAATTTAGAAAATATACTTTTAATAGCCAATAATTTAGAAGGTACTATTATGTTCACTTTTCACTTTCCTGCACTGGAGAAGGAAATGGCAACCCACTCCAGTGATCTTGCCTGGAGAATCCCAGGGATGGGGGAGCCTGGTGGGCTGCCGTCTATGGGGTCGCACAGAGCTGGATACGACTGAAGCGACTCAACAGCAGCAGCAGCATTATGTTCTTACAAAGTAAATTTATGGTTCAGTGCCTCCAGTTCTAAACTCTTAAAGTTTAAGGTGTACATAAAGTTTTCAAATTCCAAGTGCAAACCTAAATTGTTTAAATCTATATTTTAATAATTTATGATTCTATTTATATAGTAATCGTGAAAAGGCCAAACTCGAGAGACAGAAATCAGATTAGTGATTGCCAGAGACTGTGAGTTGGGAAAAAGAATGACTAGAAACAGGTATGAGGAAAAATTTGGAGATGATAAAAATATTCTATATTTTGATTATGATGGTGGTAACAAAACTAAACATATTAATAAAAACTCATTAAACTCTATAAGTGGAAAGGATGAATTTTACTCTGTAAATTATCAGTTCAGTCACTCAGTCGTGTCCGACTCTTTGCGACCCCGTAAATCGCAGCATGCCAGGCCTCCCTGTTCATTACCATCTCTTGGAGTTCACTCAGACTCACGTCCATCGAGTCCATGATGCCATCCAGCCATCTCATCCTCAGTCGTCCCCTTCTCCTCCTGCCCCCAATTCCTCCCAGCATCAGAGTCTTTTCCAGTGAGTCAACTCTTCACATGAGGTGGTCAAAGTACTGGAGTTTCAGCTTTAGCATCATTCCTTCCAAAGAAATCCCAGGGTTGATCTCCTTCAGAATGGACTGGTTGGACCTCCTTGCAGTCCAAGGAACTCTCAAGAGTCTTCTCCAACACTACAGTTCAAAAGCATCAATTCTTCGGTGCTCAGCCTTCTTCACAGTCCAACTCTCACATCCATACATGACCACAGGAAAAACCATAGCCTTGACCAGACAGACCTTAGTCAGCAAAGTAAAGTCGGCTTTTGAATATACTATCTAGGTTGGTCATAAATTTTCTTCCAAGGAGTAAGCATCTTCTAATTTCATGGCTGCACTCACCATCTGCAGTGATTCTGGAGCCCAAAAAAATAAAGTCTGACACTGTTTCCACTGTTTCCCCATCTATTTCCCATGAAGTGATGGGACCGGATGCCATGATCTTCATTTTCTGAATGTTGAGCTTTAAGCCAACTTTTTCACTCTCCTCTTTCATTTTCATCAAGAGGCTTTTTAGCTCCTCTTCACTTTCTGCCATAAGGGTGCTGTCATCTGCATATCTGAGGTTATTGATATTTCTCCCGGCAATTTTGATTCCAGCTTGTGTTTCTTCCAGTCCAGCGTTTCTCATGATGTACTCTGCATAAAAGTTAAATAAGCAGGGTGACAATATATAGCCTTGACATAATCCTTTTCCTATTTGGAACCAGTCTGTTGCGCCATGTCCAGTTCTAACTGTTGCTTCCTGACCTGCATACAGATTTCTCAAGAGGCAGGTTAGGTGGTCTGGTATTCCCATCTCTTTCAGAATTTTCCAGAGTATATTGTGATCCACACAGTCAAAGGCTTTGGCATAGTTAATAAAGCAGAAATAGATGTTTTTCTGTAAATTATATGTCAGTAAAATTGCTTTTCAAAATAAGGCATAAATTCATATTTGTTTTGGTTCATCCTACATTGTATGCAACATACCCACATGAAAAGTTATTATACAATTCAGTGGTGTTACACATTTTACATACAAGTTTGATTTTAAGGTGGAAATTTCAATTTAGTGGATTCTTGCTTTTATGTAGTATAAGAATAGTTGAAGATAGACCAGAAAGACTATCCGTGAATTAATTATCGTGCCTATGTAGAAGAACAGTGATCACTGAAGAAAACTAATTAGTTGTTACTAGCCAGTTTAACTTATTCAAAGCCTCTTTTATTTTACTGCATACTAAACTAGTGAATTAGTTGAAGAAGGCAATGGCGCCCCACTCCAGTACTCTTGCCTAGAAAATCCCATGGATGGAGGAGCCTGGTAGGCTGCAGTCCATGGGGTCGCAAAGAGTCGGACACGACTGAGCGACTTCACTTCACTTTGGTGTTAAACAGTGTTTGATAAATAGTTACATCTACAGTGAAATTTCCCCCTATAAAGTAGTAAAACACACTGGGGTTATTATAAAAATTTCACACTGAAGGAAGTGGCCAATTAAAGAACCACTAAGAAATGGAAAGTGCCAGATACTGTGGCTTTGGCTTCCTGGTCTGAAACTTCTCAGTCTCAGCTCTGATCCAAGGAACTTGAGTACTTAAGCTCTCTTACCAGCCAGAAAACACTTCCAACCAGAAATATTAAAAAATTGCACTTTATAGGTCCTGGCTTAAAAATTGCTCAGCTCTTTCAGTAAATATGCCCCCCCCTAGTTTATTGACTGCCTCAGGTATCATCACCATTTCCTTCTCTTTTCTCTTACAGTGGCATGTTCATTTGAAAGCCAACATTTCTAGAGGTATATAAGAAAATGTTATGAGCAATTCTCTGAAAGTAAAAACCTGGAGGAGATGGATATCTTTGAGAAAAATACACGTGATTTAAATTGATCTATATTACTAAACATTACAGAATTGTACACTCTGAAACTACACATTACTAAAAGCAGTTGAATTTTGTGATGTGTAAATTATACCTCAATAAAGTTATTTTTTAAAGTTTGTAGAAGAAATTACAAAACAGGACAAAACTTGAATAGACTAGTCATCATGTGTGTGTATGTTAGTTGTTCAGTGATATGCAACTCTTTGCAAACCCCTGGACTGTATGTAGCCCACTAGGCTCCTCCATCCATGAGATTCTCTAGGCAAGAATACTGGAGTGGGTTGCCATTTCCTTCTCCTGGGGCTCTTCCCAACCAGGGATTGAGCCCAGATCTTCTACACGGCAGGCAGATTTTTTTTACTGTTTGAGCAACCTGGAAAGCTACCAGTTATAGAAGATGTAAAAATGACTGTGAATCTATTTTAAAAGAACCAGAACTAAAGAGTTTCACAGCTGAGTTCTATCTCATTTTGAAGGAACACAGATAATTCCTTTATAATTCAAAATAACTCAGACCATGATAAAAAGTTGGAAAGTGCCCAAATTCATCTTGATTCCAACACAACTTTAATTCCTAAAGCTGACAGAAATATTATAAAATGTTATAAAAATAGGAAACTGTAGCCTGATCTCACACAGGAATTTAAATGCAAAGACTTAAGTACTGGCAAAGAGAAATTGGCAGCATATGAAAACGATGCTCTATGACCAAATGGGGTTGACTCGGGAAATGTAAGGATAATTTAGAAGCAGGAAGTCTTTCAGTGTAAGTCATGACATCAACAAATTAAAGAAGAAAAGTAGTATGATCATATCAATAGATACTAAAAAGACTTTTGTTCTCTGAAACAGATGCACTTCTTGAAGGTGGATGACTTGGGCTCATGAATTTCTCCTCTGGGCATCAGTCACTCTGTTGGGGACACCAGCCTGGGAAAATCTAAAGGTCTCATCTCAGACAGACTAGACCACTCAGGAGGTGGGGAAGTGGTTTTCCACACTTTTCAGGAGAAGTGTCTCCAACATTGTTGTGAACGGGTGTGGCCCCTAACTGGAGGACTCTAGTTTGAGGATTAAGCTGTTATAAAGAAGAGGACAAACCAGAGAGAACTGAAGGAAAGTAGGTTTAGTGTCCAGATGTCCTCACAAATCTCTTTTTTGCCCATCTTCTGAGCTTTTCTAGATCTTAGTCTGCTTGTCTGGGAAAGAAGGAGCTGTTCAGATGCCTTGGCTGGGTTCCCATCTGCTCCAGAGTTGAATGTTCATTAGCCTGACTAACTTCTTCAAAAGATACACAGGACATCATTAAATGCATAAGGATACAGGTGCAACATTGAGCTTTAATAGGAAGACTAGAAATCTTCCCTGATATTTTGATGGTGTTTTATGGTTGGTTTGTTCCTTCCATTAGAAGTCACCTCTTGGCTTATGATGGAAATTAATGATAATATTCAACAAGGACTTCTCTGATGGTCCAGTGGCTAAGACTTTGTGCTACCAGTGCAAGGGGGCCTGGGTCTGACTCATGGTCAGGGAACCAGATGCCATATACCGTAACTAGGAGTTCACATGCCACAACTAGATACCCCACCTGCTACAACAAAGATTGAAGATCCCAAGTGCCACAGCCAAGACCCAGTGCAGCTAAATAAACAAATACTTTAAACAGAATATTCAGCGATAAAGTTCTGATTTACAAACAATTGTAAAGCAATATACCAACTATGAGCATTTACCAAATAAGAGAATAGATGTCACATGTTTTTAAAACATAGGTTGTGGGTTCAAATATGAATTGAAAAATCCTAGATTTTAAATCAAGCACATAACTTAACTGATGGGGCTGAACTTTAATTGCTGATGTGTACTGTGAGTCTCCAAAAGAGATATCCTATGCCCCAAACATGACTAACCTCAGCCAGTTTAACATCTCCCCGCCTTATCTCCCTCCCTCCTTCCTTCCTAGCAGAGTCTTAAAGGAATGGCATTCTTAAGAACAACTTAGGAAAATAGCGAATGCACAAAGTGAAAACTTATGCCAAAATGAGAAATAAAAAGCAGTGTTGATCTAGAGTCATGTGGATATTGTTTTGCCTTTTGTAGGCTATTTAAGACCTTAGAGGCTGAATCAAAGCGAAGCTTTTTTTTCCCCCTCACAATGATGAGAGAAGTCCTATTTCCAGAGGCAGCTGTGTTCCTTTCATCTCAGGAGCTAAGTCAGAAATGAGAGAGAGGCATGGACAGCCCAGAAAAGTACAGGCTACAGCCACTGAGATGGATTTGTTCACCGTGTCTGGTAAGAGCATCGAGCACTGGCAAGATCAAGTTGTCATTGCCCTAAATCCGCAATCACGTCGGCCTCCACTCCATAAACGAGTGGGGCGGCTGGCCATCCAAGCGCCTAAAGGTTAAGCACATACCATTGACCTTGTAGAGAAATGAGTTCTCACATCATTAAATACGACGTGTTCTCCAGCTTTGCCTGATCACATCGAAAAGTGCCCTGGGAGCATTATTCAAGGCTTAGATGTTTCACCTACATTTGTGTGACACAAAATCAATATCTTTTCCCTGCCTCTGTTTGCTTGGATTATGTTTAACTACTAAATGGCTTTTAAGATACCAATCAGATTTAACTTCTTGCATTTTACATAGGCAATTGTGTGAACAATAAAAATATGTTTTCTTTCCCTGTGGGTTGTCAGGACAAGAAACATGAAAGAGCTTATCTGGAGTATGCTTTTGTTTATATAAAAATATACAATCTCTAATCTTGATAACAGAAATGCTTTCCCCTTGAAAACCTAAAGGACTTTTTGACATTGGTGCTTTTAGAGAACACTGAAAGAGTAGATCATAATAAGTAAATAGTGTGCTACCCACTTGAAGGAAAATATTAAATTCCAAATTAAACATACATAAAAATAAATTTCCAGATGGATTATTTCTTAAACACAAAAAGTAGAGGTGTTTGACAAATATCAGAGAAAAAAAATTTTTTTTTAATTTCATAAAGTCATAAAGGAAAGGATTGATATATGTGACTTTGTGAAATTTCCAAATGGCAAAAATAATTCAAATAAAGTTAACTACACATAATATTTACTCGGTGGCTCAGAGGTTAAAGTGTCTGCCTGAAATGCAGGAGAACCGGGTTCGATCCCTGGGTTGGGAAGATCCCCTGGAGAAGGGAATGGCAACCCACTCCAGTACTCTTGCCTGGAGAATCCTGTGGAGGGAGGAGCCTGGTGGGCTACAGTCCATGGGGTCGCAAAGAGTCAGACACGACTGAGTGAATTCACTTCACTTCAATATTTACTCAGTACTTACTATGTGACAGAAATTAAGCTAACTCTTCACATATATTGCCTTCTGTCTTCCCAATAGTACTGTAAGGTAGATGATCGTATTAGGGTTCTCCAGAGAAACTAAGCCAATAGGGTTGGAGAGGAGGAACATATGTGTGTACAATAAAAGGATTTATTGTAAGGAATTGGTTCAAGTAACTATGGAGGCTAAGAAGTTCCAATATCTGCAGAAGGCAAGCTGCAGACCCAGGAGACTGATGGGGAGTTCTAGTCCTAGTCCGAAGGCCTGAGAACCAAGACCACCAATGGTGAGAGTTCAAGTACAAAGGCCAGCAGGTTTAAGATCCAAAAAAAGCTGATGCTTCAGTCAAAGTCTGAAGGTCAGGGGGAAAAAAACAATGTTTCAGCCCATCAGTCAGGTAGGAGGATTCCCTCTTTGTCAGCCTTTTTGTTCTAAACAAGTCTTCAATGAATTGGATGAGGCCCAACTACGCTGGGCTTCCCTGGTGGTTCAGCAGGTAAAGAACCTGCCTGCAGTGAGGAAGGTGAAGTGAAGGTAAAGGTGAAAGTTGCTCAGTCGTGTCGACTCTTTGCAACCCCATAAACTTAGTCCTTGGAATTCTCCAGGCCAGAATACCGGAGTGGGTAGCCTTTCCCTTCTCCAGAGATCTTCCCAATCCAGGGATCGAACCTAGGTCTCCCACATTGCAGGCAGATTCATTACCAGCTGAGCCACAAGGGAAGCTCAAGAACACTGGAGTGGGTAGCCTTTCCCTTCTCCACCGGATCTTCCCAACCCAGGAATTGAACCAGTGTCTCCTGCATTGCAGGTGGATTCTTTACCAACTGAGCTATGAGGGAAGGAGACCTGGGTTCAATCCCTCGGTTGGGAAGATCCACTGGAAAAGGAACTCCTACCCACTCCAGTACTGGCCTGGAGAATTCCATATACTGTATAGTCCATGGGGTCACAAAGAGTCCAACAGGACTGAGCCACTTTCGCTTTCACCTACATTAGGAAGGGCAATCTGCTTTACTTGGTTTACCCATACAAATGTTAATCTCGTCCAAAAACACTCTCACAAACACACCCAGAATAATATTTGACCAAATGCCTGGACTCTATGACCAGTCAAGTTGACACACAAAACTAACGTCCCACCGATATTGTTCCTTTTTAGCACATGAGGAAATGAAGGCTTAAATTGTTTCACCTGAAACACACATGGTAACCATCTCTATCTGAAACCAAAAGGGAACTGACAAACCGAGGGAAATGCTGCAAAATATAAGACAAAGAAAAAATACTAAGAGCAGTAATAAGGTCTTTTACAAGTTAACAATAACTAATTTCATAAATCAATTAATAATACATCAGGCTTGGCAAACAAAATGAAACATAAAGAAAAAACAGACAATGGCAGAGGAAAAGACTATTAATACAAATAGATATGTTCAGTCTCATTAATGATAGGTGCACCATATGACCCAGCAATGCCACCCCTGAGAAAAACCACAATTCAATTCAAAAAGATACACGTACCCCAGTGTTCACTGTAGCACTATTTAAGATCGCCAGGACATGGGAACAGCCTAAATGGCCATCAACACAGGAGTGAATAAAGAAGATGTGGTACATATATATAACAGAGTATTATCCAACTATAAAAACTAATGGAATTGCGCCATTTGCAGAGATGTGGCTGCACCTGGAGACGGTCATTCAGAGTGAAGTAAGTCAGAAAGAGAAAAGCAAATATCATGTATTAATACTTATATGTGGAATCTAGAAAAAAATGGTACAGATGTTCTTATTTGCAAAGCAGAAACAGACACAGATATAGTGAACAAATGTATGGATACAAAGAGGGAAGGGAAGCGGGTGGGATGAATTGGGAGATGGGACTGATGTGTATACACTATTGACACTATGTATAAAACAGATAACCAATGAGAATCTACTGTAAAGCATGAGGAACTTTACTAAATGCTTTCTGGTGACCTAAATGGGAACAGTAACCCCCAAATGGGGATATATGTAAACATACAACTGATTCTCTTTGCTGTGCAGCAGAAACCAATACAACATTATAAGGCAACTAAGGTCCAATAAAAATTACTTTTAGAAAATAATAGATGCAAATCAAAATACTTCATTATTTTTATACTTCATTATAGATGTTATATCTGATAGCTGATATCATATCAAATTTGAAGATGATGTAGAATGATCGTACCCAGTGTGGGCTTGGAGTAAGGGAAATGACATATTCACATACTCTTATTAGAAAGTGTATGAATATAAACCTTTAGGACAATTTAGAGGAATCTATCAAAATTTTAACCACATGCTCTTTTTGACACAGCAATCTCTTCTAGGTATTTCTCTTCCAGAAATACATTATGTGTGCAGATATATTTATAAAAATGTTCACTGCAGTAAGAATAAACTATCATAAGTTAGTTTAAATTATAAATATATTTCATAGGATGAAATTCTGGGTAGCTTATAAATAGAATAGAGGAAAAACTGTGCTCAGTACAGTTTGAATGGAGAAAAGCAGGTGCACAATCATATGTACAGTATGGTCTTATTTTTATATAAATAACTAAAGTTCACATGGGGAGCTTTTACTGAAAGATATAGGGAATTGCTGATGGAGGAGACAGAATCAGACTCTGAACCGTCACTTTAGCAATGCTGTTTCCTTGTCAAATGTACCATGAGAAGTTCATGAAGTCTAAGCTTCAGGGCCTCTCTCTTGTACGAACCTTTTCCCAAGGTTTAGGGAGGGGCCTTGGCAATGTGTTCACAGAGTCACATGCTTTTGAAAATTTAGAAAGTTAAAGTAATGCAACTTCAGTCAATTAAGACAAATGTCTGTTTCAGTGGAGACTTCTCTCTCACTCTGCCTCTCACGTTGGTGCTTTAGAATTACTTTCCTATCAGCGTCTTCTCCTAAGGCAAGGCTTTCAGCATGCTTTGACTTCCATTTAAACTTTCCCTCTTATCTCTATTTATTATTGCTGTTAAGTAATGTCCAACTCTTTGCAACACTATGGACTGTAGCCCGGCAGGCCCCTCTGTCCATGGGATTTCCAGGTAAGTATACTAGAGTGGGTTGCCATTTCCTTCTCTGGGGGATCTTCTCGACTCATGGATTGAACCTGCATCTCCTGCATTGGCAGGCAGATTCTTTTGCCACTGAGCCACCAGGAAAGTCTATTTATTATTGCCATCTACTGTCCTCAATCTCTTTTCCGAAATTCTAAAAATCCAAGAAAAAGAGCTATGAACAGTATTATCAGTATTCCTTTGGTAGCAAAACTTGATGTGATTGGAGCTCATTTAATGAGAAAACCTGACTTGAACTAACAGGAGACTATTAAAGATTCTGTTTATCCCACACAGAGTGAGCATTCATGATTTTCTATGGAAATAATTATGCCTTTGATTATGAGGTATTGCTCAGTCCCCAAGGAGTTTTTAAGTAATAAATAGTATATGAACTAAATTATCATTCTAAACTCTGAAATTTTTCAGTTCCTAAACATAACAGACCTCATAGGCTTTAGGAAGAAAAGATTGAGCTTTTATTTAGTTACATATAAAAGATGACTTTAAAAAAATTTACTCTTAGTATTTAGCTTTCCAATATGTTTAATCAAACCTTAAGCTGATAAAGGAGATCTTCAAAAAATTCTACTGCTAATGTTACACTTAATGGTGATGAGCTGAATTCTTAACCCTTAAGATCAGTGAAAACTCAAGGATGTCTATTCTTACCATTTCTGTTCAACATTATACAGGCAGATTCTATTCCATCTGAGCCTTGAGATGATGGCAGCCTTGGCCAACACCTTGATTTTAGTCTTGTGAGAGACCCAGAGCCAGAGGATGCAGCTAAGCCACCTCCAGTCTCCTGGCTCAAAAAACTTTTAAGAGATAAATGTGGTTTCAAGCCATTTAAGTTTAGGGCTAGTTTGTTATGCAACATCACACACATAATACTAGAAGTACAAAATGTTAGTAGAACTAACAATTGAGTTTATCAAGATCACAGAATCCATGGTGAATATAAAAAAACTATTTGCTTTCTGTATAATAGCTATAAGCAATTGAAAATTGACATTTTAAAAAATATGCAATTTTAAAAATATGCCAAAACATTCATTAAATACTTAAGAGATAAATTTAATGAATATGTGTGAGATCTGTTTGTTAAAAACCACAAAACACTGCTGACAGAAATTTTAAAAGAACTAAATAATTGGAGAGATAAAGTATGTTCCTGGATGGGAAGTTTCAGGATTATTAATAATTTTTTTCTTTCACGGATAATGCCTTTGGCATTTAATCTAAAAAGTCATCACCAACCTCAAGGTCATCTAGATTTTCTCCCATGTTATCCTATAGGTGTTTTATAATTTTACATTTAGATCTATAATCAATTTTGATGTAATTTTTTGAATGGTGTAAGGTCTGTGTCCAGATTTTTTTATTTTGCTTGTGATGTCTAATTGTTTCAGCACCATTTGTTGTAAAACCTACCTTTTCTTCATTATGTTGGCTTTGCTCCTTTGTCAATGAACAATTGACTATATTCATCTGAGTCTCTCTGTGGGCTGTCTATCCCATTCCGTTGATCTCCTTGTCCCTTCTTTCACTAGTTCCACACTGCCTTAATAACTATAACTTTATATTAAGTCTACAAGTCAGGTGTATTGGTCCTCTAACTGCTCTTATCCTTAAATATAGTGTCAACTATTCTGGGTATTTTTGCCTGTCCATATAAATTTTATAAACTCTTTGTCAATATACACAAAATCACTTGTTGAGATTTTGATCTGGATTGTACTGAGTCTATAGATCAAGTTCAGAAGAACTGACATATTGACAATAGAGTCTTGCTGCTGCTGCTGCTGCTGCTAAGTTGCTTCAGTTGTGTCCGACTCTGTGCGACCCCATAGATGGCAGCCCACCAGGCTCCCCTGTCCCTGGGATTCTCCAGGCAAGAGTACTGGAGTGGGGTGCCATTCCCTATGCATGTATATTTCCCTATCCATTTACTTAAGTCTTTAAGAATCTTAGATGAAAGTGGGTTTCTTATAGATAACATATAGTTGGGTCTTGCTTTTTGATTCACCCTGATGATTCCTATGTTTTAATTGGTGCATTTACATATCTGATGTTCCAAGTGATTACTGGTATGCTTGGATTAACAGCTATCATATTTGTTATCCTCACTCTTGGCTTCCCTGTTGGATTAGCTGGTGAAGAATTAGCCTGCAATGCAGGAGACCCAGGTTTGATTCCTGGGTTGGGAAGATCCCCTGGAGAAGGGAATGCAACCCACTCCAGTATTCTTGCCTGAAAAATCCCATGGAGAGAGGAGCCTGGTGGGCTACAGTCCATGGGGTCACAGAAGAGTAGGACGTGACTGAGCAGCTAACACTTTCACCTGGTTCTTACTTTTGTATTCCACTCTTTTTCTGTCTTTTACAGTTTAATTGAGCATTTTATACATATCTTTTCTTTCTATCTTCTCGTTTCCTCCTCCATTACCTTCTGACAAAAACCCAATCAACTTCCAAGGCCAATGCCAAAGCCACACACCAGGAAAGTATCATTTCTCCTCGCCCTGAACTTCCTATGTATATTGTTTGACTACTCCCATGCTTCTGGTCCTATTGAGTTTTAGTACAGCTTCTTATTATATACCATATTCCCTACAAGACTGAAGGTTCTTTGAAAACAGGACTATGAGTTTTTTCATCCTTGTATACTCTTTGGAACCTAGCTCAAAGCCAGGTTCAGAGGCAATAAACACTTGTTCAATAAAACTAAATACTAAATAGTATGATACACATACAAGTCCTATAGAAGCACAAAATAGAGAGAGCAATGGGGTTTGAAGTAGTCAGGGAAGGCTGGATGGGGCAGGAAAAGGGTCCTGGTGGAAGAAGGAACAGCTCCAACAAAGTCATGGAACATAAGGGGCATTCAAGTAACCTGTTCTCCTTACAGCGAGGAGAATGGATAGTCAGGGAAAGTACTCTTTACTGATTGTGGCCATTTTCAAGTGTTCAGGAAACCCTCTGGAAGATGGGTTCTGTTTCATAGATAGGTTCTGTAAAATATTATATATAGAATGTATGAACAACAAGGTTCTACTTTTTAATGTAGGAAACTATATTCAATATCCTATGATAAATCATAATGGAAAAGTATGAAAATGTGTAACTGAATCACTTTGCTGGATAGCAGAAATTAACATAGTATTATAAATCAACTATACATGAACTTTTAAACATTTTTAAAATAAATTAAAAAATAGAAAAGATGGGTTCTGGCTATATTTTTATGAGGCAATAAACGATGAAGTATGGAATAAAATGTTCTTCCCCAAAGACCTCTTTTTCTTTAGATTCTACCTTCAATACAAGTCAAGTGATAATCTATGCCAAATTTGAAATATCATATATCTGTTCATCCTTTTATTTAATAAATATTGATTAAGCAACAGTTATGGCCAAAACTGGGCTAAGTGCTGCAGATACAGCACTGGATAAAATGCAATCACTTTTCATAAGGCTGAAAACATGGGGTCACAGAAGAGTAGGACGTGACTGAGCAACTAACACTTTCACCTGGTTCTTACTTTTGTATTCCACTCTTTTTCTGTCTTTTACAGTTTAATTGAGCATTTTATACATATCTTTTCTTTCTATCTTCTCGTTTCCTCCTCCATTACCTTCTGACAAAAACCCAATCAACTTCCAAGGCCAATGCCAAAGCCACACACCAGGAAAGTATCATTTCTCCTCGCCCTGAACTTCCTATGTATATTGTTTGACTACTCCCATGCTTCTGGTCCTATTGAGTTTTAGTACAGCTTCTTATTATATACCATATTCCCTACAAGACTGAAGGTTCTTTGAAAACAGGACTATGAGTTTTTTCATCCTTGTATACTCTTTGGAACCTAGCTCAAAGCCAGGTTCAGAGGCAATAAACACTTGTTCAATAAAACTAAATACTAAATAGTATGATACACATACAAGTCCTATAGAAGCACAAAATAGAGAGAGCAATGGGGTTTGAAGTAGTCAGGGAAGGCTGGATGGGGCAGGAAAAGGGTCCTGGTGGAAGAAGGAACAGCTCCAACAAAGTCATGGAACATAAGGGGCATTCAAGTAACCTGTTCTCCTTACAGCGAGGAGAATGGATAGTCAGGGAAAGTACTCTTTACTGATTGTGGCCATTTTCAAGTGTTCAGGAAACCCTCTGGAAGATGGGTTCTGTTTCATAGATAGGTTCTGTAAAATATTATATATAGAATGTATGAACAACAAGGTTCTACTTTTTAATGTAGGAAACTATATTCAATATCCTATGATAAATCATAATGGAAAAGTATGAAAATGTGTAACTGAATCACTTTGCTGGATAGCAGAAATTAACATAGTATTATAAATCAACTATACATGAACTTTTAAACATTTTTAAAATAAATTAAAAAATAGAAAAGATGGGTTCTGGCTATATTTTTATGAGGCAATAAACATGAAGTATGGAATAAAATGTTCTTCCCCAAAGACCTCTTTTTCTTTAGATTCTACCTTCAATACAAGTCAAGTGATAATCTATGCCAAATTTGAAATATAATATATCTGTTCATCCTTTTATTTAATAAATATTGATTAAGCAACAGTTATGGCCAAAACTGGGCTAAGTGCTGCAGATACAGCACTGGATAAAATGCAATCACTTTTCATAAGGCTGAAAACCTAACAGGAAAGATTAGCTCTCAGGAAGTTGGCAATTGTCCATTTCAAAACACTCTTTCTGTGAGTAATCTTAGACTCATAGTATTTTGCAGAAGTTGAACAACTGTATTTACCTGAAGCTGAACACGCCTCCTAAAAGGCCTGAGCTTGATGTAGTTAAGTATGGGAGACACAGAGAGGTTTTCATCATATGAATTTACAATAGTACAGAATGAACTCAACCTATCCTTATGTTAATATAATATTTCAGTGAGAGGAAACAGACTCATGCAGTAAAAAGTAGAGGACTTTTAAAAAAGCATAGTTAAAATCTTCAGCGAGATTCAAGAAAAGAGAACCATAAAACTAAATGTTCCTAGAAATTGAAACAAGAACCAAAATAAAAAGTAATCCCAATAGAAGTAAAGAATATCAGAAATGACATGACTAAAGTTCCATGTACAAAGCTAGAAGCTTGAGTTGAGGATTTTTTTTTTTTTGCAAAATGCAAAGCAAAAATAAAGGGATAAAAAGTTTAAAGAAAAATTAAGAGTCTCAAATAATAGTTTGAGCGACCCAAAATCTATCTAATAAGAGTCCTAAACAGAGAGAACAGAAAAGATGGAAGGAAACAAATAATAAAGAGAATATTTTCCTGAAGTGAAGAAAGATTTAAGTGGTTAGGTAGAAAGGGCATGCTAAATATTTTCTAGAAATATGGGAAGGACTCATAGTATAAATAAATTCTGGAGAAATTTGTGACATTTGACAATAGAAGGAGAACGCTTAAAGCTTCTAGTACATACAAGTACAAGTGTGTTGGGGCGAGATTACTTATTAAAGAATGGTAATTACACTGGCATTGGACTTTTTATATGTAACATGGGAGGTTTGACAACAATGGGGAAAACATCTTGTAAATACTAAGGGAAAATGACTGTTAAACTAAAGTGCTATATACTAATCAATAAATAACTGAAGTAGACTGAATAATGCCCCCACCCTCAATATTCACATCCAATCCCTGGAACCTATGGATGTTTCCTCATATGGCAAAAATAAAAATTAAAAACAAAACAAAACCTTTGTTGATGTGATTAAAGATCTTGGCACGAGGAGATGATCCTGGATGATACAGGTGGCCTTGAAATACAGTTATATGTATCCTTATAAGAGGTAAGCAGAAGGAGATTTGAGCCTCTTTGACCAAGGAGGCAGAATAGGGAGATGTTTCATGAGCCAGAAAATCAGCAGCCACAGAAGCTGGGGCAGGCAAAGGAAAGCTTCCCCTCTAGAGTCTCTGGAGGGAGTGCTGCCCCACTGAGACAGTGACTTCAGCCCAGGGATACAGACTGCAGACTTCTGGCCTCCAGAACTGTGAGGAAATCACCTTCTGTTGTTTTAAGCCACAGAGTTTGTGAAAACTTGTTGGAGCAGCCCTAAGAGACAGCCCTAAGATACAGTGAGTGTACCTAAGAAGTACCCTGGAAATTTCAGCAGTACAGACCAGTGAGCACCTTGTCTAAGACAGCTCAGAGGTAACAGAAAGACTAAAACAGTGTTTCAAAGTCAGGCAAGGACATAAACACCCCCAGATTCAAAGCAACTTAAAGCAAGTTCAATATCATATCATCAACCTATATTAATAACCAGAAAAACTGGGAATAGATATAGATTTTAACCAACAGTAATTTATTCTTTAATTGGGAATATCCTATTTAAAACAACCTTCTCCACCCTCATATTTTAAAGCCATGTGATACCCACTCTAGCATCTAGGTCAGAATTATTCCCAAAAATCCTTTCTGCAGAGCTCTTCACTGTTTTAGTTTTTGTGTTTATGAAGAAGTGTAGTAGTCAGATATCACAAAAGAAGTGCAGATCATAAATGTATTTCCAGTCTATTCAATTACCCTCCCTCCTGACACATTTAGAATTTTCCTTTCTTTATATAAATCCAATATATTAGTAGCCTCTACCTTGCTCTTTAAGGCACACACCTAGATAGAACACACAATAAATGGCTTTAGAAGAAGGCATCATGGCTTACATAGTAATGGATTCACCACAGGTGACACCAATGTATAATTCTGGAAATCTGTTAACTCATTACTCCACAGCACTTCAATGTCCTTGTAACAGACTGTTCCCCATCTTTACCAATTCTCTCTCTACTTTGGTGAATTCAAGTGTTAGGGGAGCCAGAAAACAAGCAATAAGTTTTAACTGAAGGTTAAGCATGTTTCCACCACTGTACTATGTACTATCGTATATATAAAAACAGTAAAAAAAAAAAAAAAAAAAAGTTAGTCCCCAGAGGAAATTTAGCAGCTGCTTGAAGAGAAAAAACTCCACACAACTATTAGAAAAATATGTTAAAGGATGTCTGATGGGACTTCCCTAGTGGTTCAGTGCTTAGGAAATCACCTTCTAACACCACAGCTAGAAAGTTCACGCACCGCAATGAAAGGTCCTGCGTGAGGCAACCAAGATCCTGTATCCAAGGCTCGACACAGCCAAATAAATAAATAAATGTTTTAAATAAAGAATGTCTGGTGAAATGCTAAAACCACCCTGGAGCTTCATTTTACTTCATAGATACATATAGCTAGAATATAAGGACTAAATCCAACCTCTTTCTGGATGTGGAAGCTCCTTAACTGATTTTATTAGTTTTCCAGCTTGATGCCAATTTATGAATTTGTATAATGAAAAATATGCCTGACATATATATTGACTAGGACATGACTAAGGCACTCCCATTGGCTTGTGTGTCCTATACTCTACTTGGAGACAGGGCTACTCGGAAAGTCAAGCTGTAATAGGAAGGATGCTAGGGAAGTAGAAACTCAGTGGCAGAATTATGCAGATGATAGATAAAAGTTTAATGGTATCAGCCATGACAGTGCTTCTAGACAGCTCTCTATGGATGGCTCACAGGATGTTACACAATCAAAGAAACTCACCTCTTAAGAAGTTGAACCCACCACCCCAGCCTGAGTAGGTATATCTAAATCATTAAAGCTTTGTCCTCTCAAGCTCAGCTTGCCATAGATGAGCATTCTAGGTAATGCAGGTGCTCTCAGGAGCTGACCTAGGGATCAAGCAACTCAGATAAAGTAATCTTAAAACATAGACCTAAGGAAGCATGCTGTTTGTAATGATAACAGTCAGAAACTAGTTTTTTTCTAGAAGCCTTTCCAAACCAGGTTTAAGTTACCTTCCCACCTGCTTGTTCGCAGGACAATTTAGCCTGCATGCCATGTTCCTCTAGAACATGGCATTATTTATTGACTCTCTGGCTTGTTCACATCTGTGAGACATGGAAACTCCCAATGGTTTACAAGATCATCAGTTTTAAATAACACATTCATCACAAACTAGAAAGGAGTGATCAACATTCCTTCAACTGCAATGCATTATACAAGGGTCAGCAAGTGAGAGTCACGGTTGGCAACATAACTGGTGGCCTCAGGTAGCAAATCCATCCTTCCAGCTGTTCTGATCCATATGGGTTCAATGAACCACAGAGAGGAAGTGCAGCCTCTTCTTATTGGGAGTATCTGCTGTAACTCTTCCATCCAAAATCTATCATAAAACAACTGTAAGATAAGCTGACAATCATTTATCTAAACTTCATCTGGTAGCCAACTGCTGATTAAGAGGAAAACATGTACATTAATGAGCAGACAGATGTGGCAAAGGAAATTAAGGTGCCCTTATCTTGAAGAAACCAAAGATTTTAAATGCAGGAAAAAATTTAAATAATTTAATCATTAAGTCAAAGCCAGATGGAAAGTCACTCATGCTATTTTTCCTGCTAAGCAAATTCCAGGGTTATCCCCAATAGTCCTGACTTTAAATTTGCTACAACATATAACTATTATGATAATATCCCACAACCTTTCAGTTTATCAAAACTCAAGATTCTCTCTTCAATTTCTAGGGCCTGGATGTGGATTTCAAAATTGTATACTTAGTGCCTTTTCTTTTTGAATCCCAGTTTAACTTTGTCCCAGATCAGCAACTTTCCTGGTGGCTCAGACGGTTAAGTGTCTGCCTACAATGTGGGAGACCCGGGTTCAGTCTCTGGGTCGGGAAGATCCCCTGGAGAAGGAAATGGCAACCCACTCCAGTATTCTTGCCTGGAAAATCCCATGGATGGAGGAGCCTAGTGGGCTACAGTCCATTGGGGTTGCAAAGAGTCAGACACAACTAAGCGACTTCACTCACTCACTCACTCACTCACTCACTCACTCACTCACTCAGAGTTCCCACTAATATTTGACTTAAAGTTTATATAAAAATTTAAGGAACTTCTATGGGGGTCCAGTGGCTAAGATTCCACACTCCCAGTGCTGGGCACCTGGGTTCCATCCCTGGACAGGGAACAAGATCCCATGTGCTGCAACTAAGAGTTTGCATGCCACAACTAAAGATCCCATGTAAGGCAAATAAGTAAATAAATAAAAACAAACATTTTTAAAATTTAAAATATAAGATTAGGGAAAACCTGGAATGCTCCCTTAATATCTCTGACTTTTATTTTCTTTACCTGTAAAATGGGATCACAATTGTACACCCCTGACACAGTGATTTTTAATCAGGAATGATTTCCACATCCCAGGGGACATGTGGCATATATATCAGGAGATGTTTTTAGCTGTCACAACTTAAGAGAAAGGAGTGCTAATGGTTTCTAGTGGATAGAGGCAAGGATGTTAAGAATTTTATGAAGTACAAGACAACCCCCACAACAAAGAACAGTCCAGTCTAAAATGGCAATAAAGCTGAGGGTAAGACATTCTGCTTTAGTGTCATGTAATTATCATAGAGATCAAAGCAGATGTTCAGTGAAAGATGTTATAAACAATGATAATAATCGGTTGGTTCAGTTGCTCAGTTATGTCACACTCTTTGCAACCCCATGGACTGCAGCACGCCAGGCTTCCCTGTCCATCTGTCTAGCTCCCAGAGCCTGCTTAAACTCTTGTCCACCGAGCTGGTGATGCTATCCAACCATCTCATTCTTTGTCATCCCCTTCTCCTCCTGCCTTCAATCTTCCCCAGCATCAGGGTCTTTTCAAATGAGTTAGTTCATTGCATCAGGTGGCCAAAGTATTGGAGTTTCAGCTTCAGTATCAGTCCTTCCAATAAACATTCAGGACTGATTTCCTTTAGGATGGACGGGTTTGATCTCCTTGCAGTCCAAGGACTCTCAAGAGTCTTCTCTAATACCACAGTTCAAAAGCAGCAATTCTTCGGCACACAGCTTCCTTTATAGTCCAACTCTTAGATCCATATGTGACTACTGGAAAAACCATAGCTTTGACTAGACAGACGTTTGTTGGCAAAGTAATGTCTCTGCTTTTTAATATGCTATCTAGGTTGGTCATAACTTTTTTCCCTAGAAGTAAGTGTCTTTTAATTTCATGGCTGCAGTCACCATCTGCAGTGATTTTGGAGCTCCCAAAAATAAAGTCTGTCACTGTTTTCTTTGTTTCCCTATCTATTGGCCATGAAGTGATGGGACTAGATGCCACTGTCTTTGTTTTTTTGAATGTTGAGTTTTAAGCCAGCTTTTTCACTCTCCTCTTTCAACTTCATCAAGAGGCACTTTAGTTCTTTGCTTTCTGCCATAAGGGTGGTGTCATTTGCATATCTGAGGTTATTGATATTTCTTCTGACAATCTTGATTCCAGCTTGTGCTTCATCCAGCCCAGCATTTCACACGATGTTCTCAACATACAAGTTAAACAAGCAGGGTGACAATATACAGCCTTGACGTACTCCTTTCCCGATTTGGAACAAGTCTGTGGTTCCATGTCCGGTTCTAACTGTTGCTTCCTGACCTGCACATAGATTTCCCAAAAGGCAGGTAAGGTGGTCTAGTATTCCTATATGTTTAAGAATTTTCCACAACTTGTTGTGATGTACACAGTCAAAGGCTTTGGTGCAATCAATAAAGCAGAAGGAGATGTTTTTCTGGTATTCTCTTGCTTTTTCAATGATCCAACAGATATCAGCAATTTAATCTCTGCTTCCTCTGCCTTTTCTAAATCCTTTTCTTGAACTTTTGGAAGTTCACAGTTCATGCACTGTTGAAGCCTGTCTTGGAGAATTTTGAGCGTTACTTTGCTAGCATGAGATGAGCACAATTGTGTGATAGTTTGAACATTCTTTGGCATTGCCTTTCTTTGGGATTGGAATGAAAACAGACTTGGATTACTGTGGTATTGAATAGCTTGCCTTGGAAACAAACAGAGATCACTGTGTCGTTTCTGAGATTGCACCCAAATACTGCATTTCAGACTCTTTTGTTGACTATGAGGGCTACTCCATTTCTTTTAAGGAAAGATTGGTAAATTTTTCTTTTTCTCCTTTGCCTTTAACTTATATTCTTTTCTCAGATATTTGTAAGGCCTCCTCAGATAACCTTTTTGCATTCTTTTTCTCAGCGATGGTCTTGATCATTGCCTCCTGTACAATGTCACGAACCTCTGTCCATAGTTCTTCAGGCACTCTGTCAGATCTAATCTCTTGGATCTATTTGTCACTTCCACTGGGCAATCGTAAGGGATTTGATTTAGGTCATACCTGAATGGTCTAGTAGTTTTCCATACTTTCTTTAATTGAAGTCTGAATTTGGCAATAAAGAGTTCATGATCCAGCCACAGTCAGCTCCAAGTCTTGTTTTTGCTGACTGTATAGAGCTTCTCTATAGAAGAGTCCGAAATGCAGTACTTGGATGCAATCTCAGGAATGACAGAATGATCTCTGTTTGTTTCCAAGGCAAACCATTCAACATCACAGTAGTCCAAGTCTATGCCCCAATCAGTAACGCTGAAGAAGCTAAAGTTGAACATTCTATGAAGACCTACAAGACCTTTTAGAACTAACACCCAAAAAAGATGTCCTTTTCATTACAGGGGACTGGAATGCAAAAGTAGGAAGTCAAGAAACACTTGGAGTAACAGGCAAATTTGGCCTTGGAATGTGGAATGAAACAGAGTAAAAGACTAATAGAGTTTTGCCAAGAAAATGCACTGGTCATAGCAAACACCCTCTTTCAACAACATAAGAGAAGACTCTACACATGGACATCATCAGATGGTCAACACCAAAATCAGACTGATTATATTCTATGCAGCCAAAGATGGAGAAGCTCTATACGGTCAACAAAAACAAGACCAGGAGCTGACTGTGGCTCAGATCATGAACTCCTTATTACCAAATTCAGACTTAAATTGAAGAAAGTAGGGAAAACCACTAGACCATTCAGGTATGACCTAAATCAAATTCCTTATGATTATACAGTGGAAGTGAGAAATAGATTTAAGGGCCTATATCTGATAGAGTACCTGATGAACTATGCAATGAGGTTCATGACATTATATGGGAGACAGGGATCAAGACCATCCCCATGGAGAAGAAATGTTTGGGGGTAGTTGTAGATTATTCTGTTTACTTAAGAATAATGGTTTTAATATTCTGCTAAAACTGAAACCATTTGCTATATAAAAGTCAAGCCATACAGAAAAATACAAAGAAAGATACTAAAAACTATCACCTAATCTCTCAACCACCAGAAGTTATGGTTCAGTCAGTTCAGTTGTCAGTCAGTTCAGTCACTCAGTCATGTCCGACTCTTTGTGACCCCATGAGCTCGAGCATGCCAGGCTTCCCTGTCCATCACCAACTCCCAAAGCTTGCTCAAATTCATGTCCTTTGACTCGGTGAGGCCACCCAAACATCTCATCCTCTGTCATCCCCTTCTCCTCCTGCCCTCAATTTTTCCCAGCATCAGGGTCTTTTCCAGTGAATCAGTTCTTTGCATCAAGTGGCCAAAGTATTGGAGTTTCAGCTTCAGCATCAGTCCTTCCAATGAATATTCAAGACTGATTTCCTTTAGGATTGACTGGTTTGATCTCCTTGCAGTCCAAGGGACTCTCAAGAGTCTTCTCCAACGCCACAGTTCAAAAGCATCAATTCTTTGGCACTCAGCTTTCTTTATAGTCCAACTCTCACATCCATATATGACTACTGGAAAAACCATAGCCTTGACTAGACGGACCTTTGCTGGCCAGATTAACTAGAAGTTAATTATCCTCCATTCTCGAGTCTGTCTCCACAATGGGTGCTGATAAGTGAAAAGGAATAATCCTGAGCTTACTATTTCTGTGTAAGAAGAAAAACTATTCTGTCTTTTAATAAGGTCTAGGCTGGAAGAAACACAAGCTGGAATCAAGATTGCCAGGAGAAATATCAACAACCTCAGATATGCAGATGATACTACCCTTATGGCAGAAAGTGAAGAGGAGCTAAAGGGCCTCTTGATGAAGGTGAAAGAGGAGAGGAGCTTAAAGCTCAACATTCAGAAAACGAAGATCATGGCATCTGGTCCCATTACTTCTTGGGAAATGGAAGGGGAAACAGTGGAAACAGTGTCAGACTTTATTTTGGGGGGCTCCAAAATCAGTGCAGATGGTGACTGCAGCCATGAAATTAGAAGGCGCTTACTCCTTGGAAGAAAAGTTATGACCAACCTAGATAACATATTCGAAAGCAGAGACATTACTTTGCCGACTAAGGTCCATCTAGTCAAGGCTATGGTTTTTCCTGTGGTCATGTATGGATGTGAGAGTTGGACTGTGAAGAAGGCTGAGCGCTGAAGAATTGATGCTTTTGAACTGTGGTGTTGGAGAAGACTCTTGAGAGTCCCTTGGACTGCAAGGAGATCCAACCAGTCTATTCTAAAAGAGATCAACTGTGGGATTTCTTTGGAGGGAATGATGCTAAAGCTGAAACTCCAGTACTTTGGCCACCTCATGTGAAGAGTTGACTTATTGGAAAAGACTCTGATGCTGGGAGGGATTGGGGGCAGGAGGAGAAGGGGACGACTGAGGATGAGATGGCTGGATGGCCTCACGGACTTAATGGACATGAGTCTGAGTGAACTCTGAGGGATGGTGTTGGACAGGGAGGCCTGGCATGCTGCGATTCATGGGGTCACAAAGAGTCGGACACGACTGAGTGACTGAACTGAACTGAACTGAACTGAGGCAGCACCGCCTTCTATTTCCTCACTTGCAGTCGATTGCCTTAGCCTGCAGATTCGATCTCAGACTCCACTATGGCCTGACATTGAAGACTCTTCAGCTCATGGCTGTGGTACTCCTCCATCAGGCCTGGTGGCTAACAGGGCATCTTAGCTTCTGCTACCATCTCATACCTGCAGATCCAAGGGAGAGATGATCAAACCCAAACACCAAACAAAACAGAACTTCCAAGAACTAAGCATTAATGCCAGTGAGTTAAGGGGTCACAGACCTTGAAGAAATCAAATAACCCTGTACATGAGCATTCCCTTCACAAGAGACCTCAGTTCTTGCTGTATGAAATTAGGCATATCATCACATTTTTCAAGAGGAGTCAAAAACCTAAATTTTAATCAAAATCTCATTTGTTCATGTTAGTAAATTTAAGCATTTTAAAAACTGTGAGAAGCAAATGAAGCCCACGGGCTTCATTTAGTCTTCTGCTGACTAACCACAATTCTGTACACTTCAGGACATCTGTCAGATTTGAACATCAAAGAAGCAATGGGTGATTTTTAGGGAAACTGTATCCCATGCATGGCTCAGTTGGTAAAGAATCTGCCTGTAATGCAGGAGACTGAGGTCCAATCCCTGGGTTGGGAAGATCCCCTGGAGAAAGGAATGGCAACCCACTCCAGGATTCTTGCTTGGAGAATTCCATGACAGAGGAGTCTGATGGGCTACAGCCAATGGGGTACAGATCACTCAATGACATGACTGAGTGACTAACACTTTCACTTTTTCGCATCCCATGCAATATTTGAGACACAACCATTGTTCATCTGAGATTTGAGCTTACCTGGGCATCTTGAGTTCTCTCTGACTGTCATCATTGACAAGCTCCTCCAATAAGCTCTGATCTCTACATCTAACTGGTCACATGAAATCTATGGGCTCCAAGCAGGTGTGTGTGGGCCTATTCTACCTGTCCTATGCCCAGATTTCAAAGTATCTGGCAGCTAAGTGTCATGTTTGTGACACTTAGCAATTTCCTTTTTAATTGATAACATAGGGTTTTTCCCTTCTTGGTATCGTTTATTTCTTTTTTTTCTCAGTGGATTTTGAGAAAATGCACTTCATTATGTCCTTGACTGGCAGTCTTTGTGGTGTGCTTTTCCATTTAACATGATATCCTCTAAATTTCTTCACCATTAAACATTTTTAGACTTTATTTTTCTTGGCTGCATGTAGGCACTCATGAATTTTCCAAACCTACCTCAGGTAAAAGTTCAATTATATGTGGTGCTCAGAAATCCAGTGTACAAATATTTGAGCTAGAAACAGAAATTAATAGAGGAAATGATCTGCTCTTCTGTGTGGTCAGTGCAGAGGCCAGAGGAAAGGGAGAGAACCATCAGCTGAAGGTCATTTTCAGCTGTTTTTCAGGATCTCTTTCATAAGACAGCTCATCCAAAAGCTCTGGTCCTTGCCTTTCCAGAATATCAGCGGGTTCTATTATCTTTTCCTTAAACATACTAGTGAAAGATCTCTCTTTTTTTTTTCTCCTCTGAATCATCTGGGAATCCTTTACTATTAACTGGTTCTCTGTAGGCTTCTAATGAGCTTGGTAATTACTCATTTTATCTCAAGGCCAACCCTACTAACTGGGTTTGGTGTGATTAAGAAAATTGCTACCTCAAGCTATTACTTTTTTTTTTTTTCCTAGTGGGGATGATTCTCATGTAATTAAACCACATTATGAAGAAAAACTTGATACATTGGCCTATTTGGGTTTTGACAATATGATTAAAAGTACTAGGTTTTTTTAAAAAAATAGTTTGCTGCAAACAATGCTGACATTCCATGTAATATCCATTGGAATATGAAGTTACCTGAGAAGCACAAGTAAATTTACAGGTAGGGGAAGAAGGTGCTACAATGTTCTGTCTGCTCTGATCCATGTAGGGGGCTTCTCCCTCCCAGTAGCTGGTTCTGACTGTAAGGTCACCATGGAGACCAGGTACCACTTCCTAGCATAACCACATCCCATAAACAAGGTAAATGCTCTCTGTCTATTTTAATGGGATGAAAGTCCCTGATGATTCCATTCTATTTTCTATGTCATTTTCCCAGATTTGGTCAAACAACTGCAGCATAAGTTGTCATGCTTGTTTTCATTTTTATAACCATTGTTTTAAATTTTGTCAATATCTCTGATTACTTTTTTTTCCTGATCTTAAAACACAAGGCCATTTGCTTGGCTTTTGAGACATCCATGGTCCAGTTAGGGCTTCCCTGGCGGTTCAGATGTTAAAAGCGTCTGCCTGCAATGCGGGAGAACTGGGTTTGATCATTGGGTTGGGAAGATCCCCTGGAGGAGACATTAAGAAATAAAGAAAAAGAAAGAAAGGGAGTAACGAAGAAAGAGGAAAGGGGGGATAAGAACAAATTCCTGTTTCATGATGGTCTCATGTACAGAAGGCTCATACCTGTGTGCTGAGTCACTTCAGTCATGTCCAGTTCTTTGTGACCCCATAGTTTCTATCCCACCAGGCTCCTCTGTCCATGGAATTCTCCAGGAAAGAATACTGGCGTGGGCTGCCATGCTCTCCTCCAGGGGATCTTTCTGATTCAGGGATCGAACCCACATCTCTTACTTCTCCTGCATTGACAGGTGGGTTTTTTACCACTAGTGCCACCTGGGAAGCCCAAGGCTCTCTGGGGTGTATTTAGTGGAAGGTTGAGGGTATGACTGATTTTGGTGCAGAACATCATTAAAATGTAAACTTTCATTCTAAAGAGAAATCCAATACACAGTGGCTCTAAAATGCCAGCCTGCTGCTGCTACTGCTGCTAAGTCGCTTCAGTCATGCCCCACTCTGTGCGACCCCATAGATGGCAGCCCACCAGGCTCCCCCGTTCCTGGGATTCTCCAGACAAGAACACTGGAGTGGATTGCCATTTCCTTCTCCAATGCATGAAAGTGAGAAGTGAAAATGAAGTCGCTCAGTCATGTCCGACTCTTAGCGACCCCATGGATTGCAGCCCACCAGGCTCCTCTGTCCATGGGATTTTCCAGGCAAGAATACTGGAGTGGGGAAATGCCAGCCTAGCCACTAACAACTTGTGTCTAAGAAGCCTCTCAGTATCTGGAGGTAGCAAGACAAGACAACTGCATTTTAAAAAATAATTTTTAATTGGAGGATAATTGCTTTACAATGCTGTGTTTGTTTCTGCTGTACAACTTGTATCAGTCATAACTACAACAACTATAACTGTAACTATAATTGTGTGTGCTCAGCCCTTTCAGTCGTGCCTGACTCTCTGTGACCCTGTGGACTCTAGCCCACCAGGTTCCTCTACCCATGGGATTCTCTAGGCAAGAATAGTGGAGTTATCCTCTGATCGCTATAACTATAGCTATAGCTGTAGCTTTAGCTGTAACTGTATCCCCTCCTCCTAGAGCCTGCCTCCCAACCCCCTCAAGCCCGCCCTCTAGTCATCACAGAGCCCGGTGCTGAGCTCCCTGGGGTTTATAGCAGCTTCCCACTTTGTTGCTGTGGTTCAGTCGCTCATCTGTGTCCCACTGTTTGTGGCCCTATGGACTGCAGTGCACCAGGCTTCCCTGTCCTTCACTGTCTCCCAGAGTTAGTTAGTTACTTAGCTTCCCGCTGGCTGTCTGTTTCGTGCATGATAGTGTATATATGTCAATGCTGCTCTCTCAATTTGCCCCACCCTCTCCTTCCCCCATTGTGTCCACAACTACATTGCTAAAGCGTCTCCCACAGAGGCACTTACAATAAAAAGGAAAAATAAAACACACATAGTCTCTCCTTTTCAGACATATCACAAGCCCAGAAGCCGACAAGATTCCGACCTTGGAGTGTTTGTCACTGGCCAGAGTACAGCTTAATTTTCAGTTATGATTGAGTCCATGTGGCTGTTGCCAAAAGCTTGTTTTGACTTGTAAACAATACAAGTTTGTGACAGAACTCAGCCACGGTGGCGGAAGGCGGAATGCTAAGCTATCATTTCCACAATCACACTTCAGACCAGTTGCTGTTCTTTGTTTTAATTCTTTGCCAGTGTGTTTTCTATTGTTTTTGCCAACCTCTTGTTTTCAAACCACTTGCCAATGCTGCCGTCTATTCAAGTAATTGAAGGATTCGCTGCTGGAAAATGGATCATTTCAACTCCCAAAGATATCTATCTCCCCGAGACTGGAAATTTCTTTTTCTTTTCTATTCCTCCCCTCCTTTGTTCAGTTAAATGATATTGTATTCTCATTGACAGCAAACAGCAGTGTACAAAATTAAAATATATATAATTTTAAAAGAAATATAAATAGGATTTATTTTATGTACAGTAATATTTATAATCTCATTCCACTTACAAAGGCATACCCTTGACTCCATTGATATTTTCTCTCTGAAGTGAAGCCACTTTGTTCACCTTCTCTACTTAGTCTTTTGTTTCTCAGCCTACATGTCTACATAGATACATCTGCTTGCTCTCTCTGGTGCAGTGGGAGAGGAATGTTGGTATTAAACTGCCAGCAGTTAAAAAGCTTTATGCTGCTGCTGCCGTGTAGTTACTAAGTTGTATCCAACTCTTTGCCACCCCATGGACTGTAGCCCACCAGGCTCTTCTGTCCGTGAAATTCTCCAGGCAAGAATACTGGAGTGGGTTGCAATTCTTCTCCAGGGAATCTTCCCAACTCAGAGACTGAACCTGGGTCTCCTGCATTGACAGGTTGATTCTTTACCATCTGAGCCACCAGGGAAGCCCCAGAATACTTCCTGCTGCTACTGCTGCGAAGTCGCTTCAGTCGTGTCCGACTCTGTGCTCCAAATGCCAACTGGTCAGCCTTGAGGAAGCTTATCAAATCTTGATTAAGTTGGAAAGGGGGAAAAGCCATTTATTTCTCTAAATGGTATCATTTTTTTTATGATCAAGTAAGTGTTATTTGGGCGGTTTTCTTCCCAGTAACCATGCAATTCGTTACAGAGCCATTTATGCTGACATATCTCAGATTTTTCTTTCATGTGTCAAAGATTGATCCCCCTGTGCTCTATTAAAAACAACATCTATTGGAAAGAAAAGCCTCCTGTAGAAGAGAAAGGATTGATTCTGAGTCTTGGATCTGACCGACCTGCTAGGCAGACTCCAGGGACTTGTATGCACTGTTGAATTCGTACCCAGGAAAACTGCAAAAACGCTGTTCTTAGTGGTGTTAGTGGTAACAGTTTTCTGCGGCCTTGGTTTTATATCTCTCTCTTTGACTCCATTCTTATTTATCCTCCTGCATCCTCCTGTCTAGGAGTCCTTGTGATCCCAGAAAATCAAGATAGAGAGAGTGGGTGCACACCCCAGGACTCTGCCTGGAGCTTCCCACCTGCACCACGTAATGCACCGTTTTACAAGTGGCTCAACCCACATTCAAGTACTGGTCAGAACATTATTGGGACTTAATTTACTCTCTCTCTCCTCTCAGGGCAGGGACTGATGTATCCCTGCTGCTGAAAGGTGCCAAGAAAATATGCCAAGAGCATGGTAGGCCGTCAAAGTATTCATAGATTTGGCAGGAAGAGAGAAGTGGCATTTTCAAAGGTGGTTAATGTAATCTGGATACCTAAAAATGTGTATATGGATTGGGCTTTATTTTACAAAGAGAATCGAGTGAAGAGCACGGAGTCCTGCAGCATTAATGTGTGGAAGATCAGTTCCTCAGGAGGCCCCAAGCAGGCTTCATGGGTTTCCTGCGCCTCCATAGGCACTGCTCTGTGGCACTAGTGCCAAGTCTGTGAGAGCCCCTCTTCCCCTCGTTCCCTGGTTCATCCCAGGCACACATTCTAGGCATCCCAGGCAAGTCTTGTGCACTTGCTATGTGCCAGCACTGATGAACAGAGCGGTGACACCCAATGACTGACACGTGGCCGCAGGTGGCATGCGTTTTAGCCCCAGGATCAGCAAACTGCAGCCCAGAGGCCAGATCCAGCCCCTGCCAGTTTTTGTATAGCTTATCCGCTAAGAAGTGATTTTATATATATTTTTTTTAATGGTTGAAAAAAATTCTCAAAGAGAACCACATTTCGTATCATGTGAGAATGACATGACATTCCAATCTAGTATCTGTCCAAAAGGTCTTATTGGAGCAGAGCTCACCTGTCTTCTGTGGCTCCTTCCAACAAGACACCATGTGGCCCACAGAGCCTAAGCTACTTGCTGTCTGACCCTCACAGAAAACATTTGCTAACCTCAGTTTTAATCAAAGAGAAAAATAATGGTGAAATAAGTTTGTTTAGATGGAGCCTGACTCTAAATCCATTCTCTATATGTCACGTATAAGGTGATCCTTCTCTGATCTGTTAAGACCTACGTGTTCACATGACTTTTTACTTATGCAGACCAAGCAACAGATGACATTGGCTGTTAGCCATGTAACACGGGGAGATACCTTTGCACACTGCTGTGGTCCTCTGACATGGAAACCATGAGACTTCTCTTACAGTTCCCCTGGTAGCAGCAGAGGGTGGACGGAGGCAATGGGGGTGAGTGGAGGTGGTGGGGATGATTGGAGGTGGTGGGGGCGAGTAGAGACAGCAGGCACCAGGTCTGGGCTCTTTCATAACCACAGAAGATGGGTCCTCAGCAACTGGATAATGATAAAGATGAAAGAAAGCACCCCCACCCCCCGCAAGTCTCTATTATTTTCCTTCTAAACAATATATCTTGCCTAATATGAAAGGTCACTGTGATGGTGAACTTTTTTCACACTTATTTGCTATCCATTCCTTACAAGATTTAAGGTAGTTTTAAGCCAAAATACATGTATATTCTCAAGTTGTTATAATAGCTAGTTGTTGTTGCTTTTCAGTCACCAAGTCATGTCTGACTCTTTGTGATCCCATGGTTGCAGCGTACCAGGCTTCCCTGCCCCTCACCATCTGTTGGAGTTTTCCCAAGTTCATGTCCATTGAGTTGGTGATGCCATCCAACCATCTCATCCTCTGTCGCCCTCTTCTCCTTCTGCCTTCAATCTTTCCAATCTGCCTTCACTAGCTAGAGAGTTATTTAAAACCCCAAATCCCCAAATTCTGAGTCTTTAGTCTGTTTGTAACCATAATTGAGCAATTCCTGATAATGTTTTTACCAGTATGAAGCAATCTTCCTGTAATTTACCGCATAAGATCCTTAGCTGATTCCTCTTCTTGGATAAACATTGAAATATTATCCTCAGGATTATATTTCTGTGTCCTTGCCAAGCCTGAGACCCAAGGGTGCAGTAGGACTTTAAGTCTCCAAGGATGTGTAAACTAGCTTCCCCGGAGGAGAACTTTGTTTAAAATGTGGAAAATATCTTATTTTGCTCTACCTCACCATTTAAAAACTCTTCATTTAGGCTCAAATTAACCTCTTGTCTCGATAAAGCCAAATATTCTCCCCATGTGTCTTTGCTAATTGTTCTGAGTGTATCAGAGTCACTGAATCATGACCTTGAGCCTTGAGAGTTTTGATTTCTGTGGCTGATTAATCCCAGCGCAACCTCCTGTGAGTGTTCTGATCTGTGCATGGTTGTCAGTGGGGTTGTCAGTGGGGTTGTGGGCTTGGTCAGTGAGTCCTGGTAGAACTTGACATTCTGGCTCGTCTGAGCCCAGGGCTGTGGGCTGAGGAAGCATCCGCCGTCCCTGCTGACTTTGTTCATTTTCTTTGGGGACATGCACCAGTCGGCACTCTCCTCCATGTCAAATCATTGTTATTAGAGCCTGCCTTACTGACCCTACAGTCAGCTGTCCCGAGTTCAAAGCCATCAGTACGTGGAGCAAGTATTTAATCTTTTTAAAGCTTCTGTCAGCTCATCTGTTAACCCAGGTGACTACAGTGTTAAATGCATAATAGATGTAGAAGTGGTGGTTCATCTTCAGAAAGGGTGGCCCTGGGTGCTGTGCTGGTTGTCAACAGCATCTTTCTCGTCATCCTCATTCTCAAAAGAACAATGAGTGACAGCCTCCCCCTGACCTTCCAGGGCATTCCTCCCATTTGGTCACATAACTTTGTATGTCTCTCTTTCTAAAATGTATCCCGTTTATTACATTTTTATTTTTCATTCATTGTGGAAAGTCATGTGCCTTTAAATAAAATACTGCCCCCATCTTCTGTCTCCATTCCCTTCTCTGGAATTCCTATTAAATGTTTGTTGGACCAATTAGTTCTGCCTTCCATGTCACTGAATCTTAACCTGTTTTTCTGTCTGCTTTTCTCTCTGTGCTGATTTCTGGGTAATTTCTTCATCTCCATCACTACCCTGTTTATTCTTCTAGATATTTATCTGCTCTCTAACTCATTCATTGATTGGATTCCTAGGATGAATAAATAAATGAAAAGGGAAGACCACAAATTCCTGCTGTTCCTGTATGAGAACATTCTGTTCCCGTTTGATCGTTCAGTATCACCACCCATCCCTGTATGCAGGCTGTCTACAGGCCCCCCTCACCAACGTGG
>SJYC01014611.1:0-14621 GCA_006408675.1 Madoqua kirkii
CCCCTTCTTCCTTCTTTCCTGAGTCTAAACATATTGGCCAAGGAATCCCTTTCACCTTTGTAAAGTGCTATTGTTATTGATCATTTCTGTAGCCTGGGGGTAAACAGGCTCTGAAGTCAGAGTGCCCCGTTTCCTTTCTTAGCTTCACCTTTTACCTGGACATGCTACCTTAGCCTTTCCACCTCCAAGCCTAGCAGTACCACCTCATGGTGTTCCCTGAGGACCAGGTGGCCCCTGGAGAACACTCGGCACAGTGCACCTAACAAACATCCCAAAGCCCAGCTATTATTTTATTTCCTGGGTCTTTCTTCTCTCCCCAGTCAACCTGTAAATTCTGTCTCCCAAGCACCCTCCATATTACCCAGCATAAAAATCTATACAAGTATTTGTGTGGGTTCTCTCTATTAAAAACATCAAACATCACACAAAAGAGAACTCCCCTTACATCACAGGCTGGTCTGGTCCCCATCCCCATCACTGCTGGTGATTCTGAGGTGTCCTTCCAGACCTTTTCACACCTGTTTGTACAACAGACCTGTACTTACAGAGGTAGAGAGTCTTCGGTGCGTGTTAAACATTGGTGGAGTTATGCTAAAAATACAGTTCTGCTTCTCAGTGATTAGATCTCAGGAAACTTCCTGTGTCAGTATGTAGAGCTGGCTTAGTCATGGTAACAGCTGCTTTGTATTCCATAGTGTAAAAACGCAACTATAAGGACAATTGAATTCTCAGCCAATAATCCACTGTTAGGTTGCTGCAGTATAGTTTCATTATAAGCAATGTTGCAAAGAATATCCTTGAAACTGGTAAGCATTCTTATTGACCAGACTTAGTCAGGCTCCCCCGAACCATCTCCCCAGCACAGCCCATGCCCTTACTTCCCCTGTGAGATCCAGACTTGCTGGAATCCTCCCAAGGCAATGCATGGAGAACCTCCACACTTACATCTGATCATTCCCAAACCCGCTGTCGCCCAGGTGCTGTCTGACCACCCTAGCCCACTTTCAGCAGGGATCCTGTTAGGTAGGTTCACGGAGAATCCCTCTTCCACTGCTGTGTCCTTCTAGTCATTTCCCCCCATCCACGTCCGCATCCTCACAGTTTACTCCTTGGCTGTAAATCCCCTTTCCTTCAGGTTGTATTATGAGAACTGAGGCTGGAACTATGCTGGAGTCTCTCTTCCCCCATCACAGGAATCATAGGAATTAAAACTCCCTCCACTGTTTTTACTTCTGTCTGCTTCTGGTTCTCATTAACTACACATATACACACACATACATACACAAAGACATACATATATGTAACATTGTATAAATTGTGTTATATATATTATATGTACACATTATGGACAAGGCATACACATTGTATAAATTATAAATTATATATAAATCTTATATATATGTACACTTTCTTTGTGTCAATGACTAGATCTTATTTTTAATTTGTCTATAATGCATCTAAGAGCTTCCCAGGTGGCCCTAATGGTAAAGAACCCACCTACCAACACAGGAGACATAAAAGACTCAGCTTTGATCCCTGAGTTGGTAAGGTTCCCTGGAAGAGGACATGGCAAACAACTTCAGTCCTTGCCTGGAGAATCCCGTGGACAGAAGAGCCTGGTGGGCAAGAGTCAGACACGACTGAAGTAACTTAGTGCACAAATGAATCCAATCTTCGAAGCAGCCCTTGAACATGGTAGAGTATCAGCATTTCCTGTACATTTCTCGCAGATTCAAGTTCCACAAGCCTTGACTGAGCGCTCACTCCACACGCCTTGTGTGCTGGCAGGCTCATCTCTGCTGCGTGTCTGCAGTTCTCAGAACTCAGCAGCTCTCTGGATTAAGATCTTCCCTGGGGAGTGGAAGAGGTGATTTCATTTCCATCCGTGGGTACTTGTCCCTCTGGTTTCCACCCCACAGCTCCTTTCTCACGACGCCCTTTCAAGTCCCACCGACACTGTGTCTCTCAGTTCACATTACGCTTCAATTTTCCCTCTGTTCCCTGCCAGCTTAATTTCTTTCTGTGAAAGTAGATTAAAGACATTATCATCTACATATGCATTGTGTTTGCTTCACGTCTTTCAGCCTAATGACTAAACTGGCTTAAGGCAAAACACTATCTTGCCAATGCCACTCCTCCTCACTGAGCAATTGAGTTTACTTCCTATCGCATTAGAGTAGGCTGTGTTTTACAAAGGATCCCAAGATTTAACACACACACACACATACATGCACACATACATGTGAGCTCTGAAAGCACATGTGTGCACACCCTCCCTTGTGAACACAATAGCAGCAGAAAGGCACTGATCCCCACAGAGCTGGAAAGAGTTGCCAGGATAGCTAATCTATAAGTGACTAGTTGCTCCTGAGCCCTGTTCTCCACGGCCCCGCCTTGCTCCTTCCCTTCTCCGGTCACCCTCTCCTGCCCAGGGGTCACACTCGGTGCCTTGTAGAGGCCTCCGTGACCATGCAGTTGCTAAAGGAAAGAGCAGAATGGCATCACAATTAATGCCCATGAATTAACTTACAACCTGAGAAATGCCTTGAATCCATCAGTGCAAAAGCAAAAAAAGAGTGATGGAAATAGCAGTAAATGTGGTCCTACTGGGCTGTGTTTTCCTTAGTTCTTTTGTGTGAGTATATGTCGGGGGGTAGAGCTGGAAAAACAGGGTAAGTCCATGATATAAAAATATATCAAAGAGAGAAAAAGCTATAAAGAGATTCATCTTTGTTAGTTCAGATCAGAATGCCTTGTGTCTCAATCCAGAACCATTCTTACCAACATAGTGCAATTCTTCAGATGTATGTAGATTTCTGTCTCTCTCTATTTTGTATTTAGCTATCACGGTCAAATACAATGCTCTGTATTTTTAACTTGGTTTTGGCAGTTAAGCCGTATTTGGAGATTGTTTTAAACCAGCACATGTGGAATTACCCTGATTTTCCAAGGTTATAGAATATTGCATTGTGTGCATGCACTTTGATTTATTTAAACGGATCCATATTAAACTGCTTTTGATTGTTAGCTATACAGCACAATGCTGTAAAAATATAGAAACAACAGCTTCCACATGTATCTTTATTTCATGTAAGTATATCTACAGGATAGATCCAAAGAAGTGGAATTCTGGGCTACAGGATATGTACATTTTAAAAGGAGGATTTTTATTGGAGTATAACAATCGGTACAGAAACTGTGTAAATCACAAGTGTACTGATCCATGGATTTTCACAAATAGAGGAGCACACTCATTTAACTGTCACACGGACCAAGAAAAGAATATGACTCAAGGGAAACAGGCCTCCTGGTGCCCTACCCACACACAATCCCCTTCTCTCAGGAGTGCCCATCATCCACTTCCATCCTTGTAGCTGAGTTTCCCTCTCAGTGAACACTGAGCAATGGAAGCCCTCTGTAGTAGATCTTTTGTACATTATGTCTGTGACATCAGTTCCCTTACTGTGCGTTTCACAATAATTCACACATTCTTACTGCTGTGTAATACCTTAAAATGTACATAGAACTGCAGTCTACTTATTCCACTACTGATGGCTATTTGAGTTGTTTTCATGTTTTGTCTGTTGCAAATAACACTGCTATAAGCATGGACATATTTTTAGGGCATAGAAATATACATTTCTGTTGAGTGACTCCCTAAGAGGTGGGTTGTTTGGGCATAGATTATCTGCATGTTCGGAACCCTCACAGAGAGATTTGCAAAGTGTTTGTAACATTTAATCTCCCACCAACAGTGTAAGAGATTTCAAATTTGCTCAACATGCTCACCAGTGTTTGCTGTTTTCTGTTTAAAGCACCCATTCTGATTAGGTGCTTAGTGATGTCATGTTTGGTGTTGAATTTGCATTTCCATGATTGACATTGCCGATGACTTTGTCATAAGTGGAATGGCCATTTGATTCTTCCTTTCCTCCTGCTGGAATGTCTGTCTTTTTCCTATGACTTGTGAGAGCTCTTCCTTGTATACTGGGTCGAAGGCTTTTGTGGGCACGTCTTGCACACACACACACACACACACACACCTTCTTCTTCCTCATTGTGTCTTGACTGTGCAACTTCTGTAGACGTCTTCTGTCAGTTTCAAGGATAAATAATTAATCATTCTTCCTGTGTGGTTAGTGCTACTGGTGTCCTGCTTAAACATATCTGCTACTCCAAGGTAATAAGGTATTCTGTGCGCTCTTCTGAAACACTCACCGGTTTGGCCTTCACCTGCCGACCGCAGTTTGTCCGGCGCTCGTGTGTGCGCGTGACGTGTGTCAGGGCACACTGTTCTTCCTGGGGGTGGGGGGCATTTGAGTGGCTCTGTGCTCTGCACTGACAGACTATGCTCCCTCCCTGCACTGTTGCCGCCTGCGTGGTGACTCCGGTGATGGCACCTGCCTTGCTGGTCCAGATTCTTAAGACGTCTTCTGTCAGTTTCAAGGATAAATAATTAATCATTCTTCCTGTGTGGTTAGTGCTACTGGTGTCCTGCTTAAACATATCTGCTACTCCAAGGTAATAAGGTATTCTGTGCGCTCTTCTGAAACACTCACCGGTTTGGCCTTCACCTGCCGACCGCAGTTTGTCCGGCGCTCGTGTGTGCGCGTGACGTGTGTCAGGGCACACTGTTCTTCCTGGGGGTGGGGGGCATTTGAGTGGCTCTGTGCTCTGCACTGACAGACTATGCTCCCTCCCTGCACTGTTGCCGCCTGCGTGGTGACTCCGGTGATGGCACCTGCCTTGCTGGTCCAGGTGCTCACCTGAGCTCCAGCGAGTCCCGCCCAACCCCAGGGGCCCCACAGGAGAGCAGGTGATTGCCTGCACCCCTTCTTCTTGGCAGCTTCTGCACTCATGTGCTTTTTCTCCTCTTGGCCCTGGAGATGGCCGAAAGCCCCGCCCTTCTTTTCTGTTCTCCTTGTGGCTTACTGGTATTGCTTTGGACACTTCAATGACAAGAGTATAGAAAATCAGGTTCAATTCTTAATCCTCCTCCTTTTAAAGGTCTTGGCCCCTCACCTCCGGGAGGCCCACACTTCAGTTTTCATCTCCTCCACAGATGTGATGGCAGGAAACTGTGCTGGCTGAAGACTCCACCTCAGGACAGATGCTGCTGCCTGGCCCCTCCCCCTCCTCAGGCCCCTCTCCCCTCTATGAACTGGGAAGAGGCCACCAAGACTCTCAGATGGGGGCTGGGGCTGGGCTCCGCTGCTGCAGTGCTTTCCCAGAGATGTTGGCTGGGTTGTTTTCTCCATTTTTCTTTCCTTTCCGTTCTCAGTGGCATTGTTGTCAGCTATAAGCCACTCACTATAGCTCCCAGCAGAAACCCAGGTATGGATATTATACATTTTGAAAAATGTAAGAATATCTCCAATTGCCTTTAAACAGGTCGCCCAATTTATACAGTATATAGGCCTTAGCTAAAACTGTAAGAAGCTGATATTTAAATGGAAGTACAGGGTGATCCCAAGTTGAGGGATTGGTACATTTCCAGCTATGCCTTTTGGGTCCATTTATAATGTTTAATCTACCATCATTCACAGGAAATACACTTACAGCCCACATCAAAGGAACACAAATAAGCCTTTGATGGTTTAATAGGAGCTGGCAGGATAAAGACAGGTGGCCTGACCATCCTTGTGATTTCAAATATGCCGCAAACTTTGTTAATTTCACTCACCTTCAAGTTTCCTTTGAAGCATGATTCTTGGCCTCGGCTGGGAAATGTGACCTGAGGGCTCACCCACAGGGGAGCTGGGCAAGGCTTGGCCTTGAAGCCAAACTGCAGCTACTGGGCAATTTCAGGATCAAGGTGGGCAAGCAAAGTGTTTCGTTCCCCCCTCCCCGCTCAGGGAGAGGAGAGAGGGTATGGGGGAAAGTCTAATCAGTTGAAACTAGAGACATCTGTTACATATAAGTCACGTATCCCTGGAGTTCAGCAAGTGGACAGAAGCCTGTTCTCGATGTGGGCAGGTGATGGGCATGTCCCAACCCTGCTCTTCACATGGTGATGTGGGTGGAGAGCCCACAGACACACCTGCTGGCTCTGCCTGCAAACCAGGGGCAGCCGCTGCATCACTGGGTTTACTCTCAACACAGAAATTCATAGGGGGTGAGCAAGACTAGAAAGAAACCTCTGGAGCTGGAGAAGGATCATCTGTGATGAAGCAGAAATGACACCTTCTCCGAGGCAACATGCTCTCACCCAGCTTCATGCTTGCTTTCTGTTCTTTCTCCACTGACATGTTCTCCTGTCTTCCCTTCCTATGGCATCACCCTCCCAGCTTCTGGGTATTGTCTGGGATTGACACACAGCATAAGTACATCTCAGAACCCATGTTCAGTCCCACCTGAGAAGAACTTGATTCTAAACAGGACCTGGCTCAGGTGTGACTGTCTGACAGAAACACTCATTCAACCACAGACCACTCACCACATAAAACCTTCTCAACTCTGGTTGCTAATTAGAAGCAAGTGAAAGTGTTAGTCACTCAGTCGTGTCTGACTCTTTGCAACTCAGTGAACTGTAGCCTGCTAGGCTCCTCTGTCCTTAGGATTCTCCAAGCAAGAATACTGGAATGCATTGCCATTTCCTCCTCCTCCTTTGTTATTATCTTTATTTTATTGTCTGTTCCCCTCTTCATTTCTCTTTCTTTGACTTGGCAATACAATGCACTAAGTCTAAGCTACAGTTTGATGGGTTTTGACAAATGCATACAGCTGGGTCACCATTGCCACACTACTGATGTAGAATATTTCTGTTACCTTTAAAAGTGCTCCTTCGCACTTTGCAGTTAATCCCTCCGTCAGCCCCCGGCCCCTGCCCACCAGGGATCTGCTCTTATCACTGTAGTTTGACTGTTGGGAGAACTTCAGATAAGTAGAATCAAACGCTATGTCATCTTTTATAGTTGCTTTTACTTAATCTAACATTTTTCAGATTCATCCATGATGCTGTGACCTTAGTAGTTCAGTTTCCTTGTATCACTGAGTAGTATTCACTTGCGAGCTTCCCCGGTGGCTCGGTGGTAAAGAATCCGCCTGCCAATGCAGGAGATGAGAGTTCGATCCCTGGGTTGGGAAGATCCCCTGGAGGAGGAAATGGAAACCCAGTCCAGTATTCTTGCCTAGGAAAAGTCCAATGGACAGAGGAGCCAGGCGGGCTACAGTCCATGGGGTCACAAACAGCCAGACAGGACAGGACTTAGCAACTCAACAACAACAAGCATTCACTTGTATGGTGGTACTGCAAGGTGTTAATTTACTCACCAGGATGGACAGCTAGGCTATTCCATATACTGGAATAGTATGAAAAAAGTTCTAGTATGAAAAAAGTTCATGAACATTTGAATTCAGCCCTTTCTGTGCATGTGTACTTTCATGTCTCTTAAATACATAACTAGAAGTAGAATGGTTGGGTCAGTGGGTGGCTGTTTATAAGAAACAGTCACAGCGTTTCCCAAGGTGGTTGTACCATCACGTCACACTGGCAGTGTCTGAGGGTTCCTGGTCCTCCACAGCTCTGCCAACATTCTTCGTCTGAGCTTCTCCAGTGGGTGCGCAGGGAGAGCTCATTGTGGCTTTTGTTTGCAGTCCCCTGATGATTAATGATGCCACATTTTTTCCCATATGCTCATTTGCCACCCACATATTGTCTTCATTGGATTGCATGGTTAAATCTTGCCCATTAAAGAAAGTGATTTGCCATCTTACTATTGAAGTGTAATTATTTCTTATTAGGGGGTTTTCCAGGGGGCACTAGTGGTAAACAACAACAGCAAAACACCTGCCAATGCAGGAGATCATAAGAGTCACAGGTTCCTTCTGGTTCAGGAGGATCCCCTGGAGGAGGGTATGGGAATCTACTCCAGTATTCTTGCCTGGAGAATCTCGTGGACTGAGGAGCCTGGCTCCTCTGGTTGCATAGAGTTGCAAAGAGTCAGACGCAACTGAGGCGACTTAGCACACATGGGCACATTTTTTTATTAGGGGACTTAATTTCAGAATATAAAAAGAATATATAAATACATTTACACACACACACACACACACACACACACACACACACACATAGGTAAAGATAGGTAAGTCGCTCAGTCGTGTCCAACTCTTTGCGACCCCATGGACTGTAGCCTACCAGGCTCCTCCCTCCATAGGATTCTCCAGGCAAGAGTACTGGAGTGGGTTGCCATTACCTTCTCTAATATATATACATACACACACATATATAATTTTTAGTCTCTGGCTTGCATTTTGACTTTCTTCACAATGGCTTTTAAAAACTGAAAGTTTCTAATTTTGTTGAGGTCCAACTTATCAGATTTTTTTTTTAAATGTGTGTTTGCTATGTGTGTGGCTAATTGAAGACCTTTGCATAAGCTGAGGAAATCCTTATACGTACAAGTAAGAAATCTTTGCATAATTATGTTTTCTTTTTCTTTTAAAAGTTTTATAGTTGGAGCTCATCTATCTCAGCCTGTAATCTATTTTGAGTTAATTTTTTACATATACTGTGAAGTCAAGTTTAAGATTGTGTTCTTGTTTTAAACCCATGGATCTCCAGTTCTTCCAGCATTGTTTGTTAAAAAAAAAAAAAGCAATTACATTCCATTTTCCTCTTTTTCAATTGAATATTTCTATAATTCAACTTTATCTTCTTAATTAGCTTATGCACTATACCTCCTTTTTAACTATGGTTTCTCTGGGGTCTATATTACTTATTGACTAATGTACCATAGTCTATATTTAAATATTATACCATTTCACATACTTATAATGACATTATCATGGTGTACATCCATTACCACCTTGCCAACCTTTGTACAATTGTTGTCTCCTATTTTCTTTTATAAATGTTTTACATCCTATATTAAGCTGTTATTTTCAATTAAAGAATTATCTTTTAAAGAAAGTAAATGGCACAAGAAGTCTGTTATATTTGCTCACACATTTACTACCTAAGGAGTGATCCTTTGTGTAGATCAAAATTTCCATCTAGTCTCATTTTACTTCTGCTTGAGGGTTTCTCTAACATTTCTTGTAATGCTGGTATCTGTGCATTGCATTTTCCTACTGTCCTCTTGAAAAAGTCTGTTTCACCTTCATTTTTGAATATTTTTTAGTGGTACAGAATTTCTGAGATAAAAGGGTCCCTGTTTCCCCTTGTTAATGCTCTAACAGCGATGCTCACTTGTCTACTGGATCACATAGTTTCTGATGGGAAGTCTGCGCTCACTCTTAGTTTTTGTTCTTTGTGTTTCCTTTGTGAATTTTACTCCTTACCTCTGGTTTATGATATGACTCAGTGTGGCTTTCTTCACATTTCTTCTCCTTGGGGGTCATTCAGCTTCTGTGATCTCCATTTTACAGTTTGTATTAAATTTGGCAACATTCTGACCATTATTTCTTCAGGGTAGGAATATACAAAGTTGTATATATATTTTTATGCCTGCTCCTCAGGACTCCATTTATACATAAGTTAGGCTGCTTTGGATTTCTGTAACTCCCTGGTGTTTGATTTATTGCTCCACCTTTTTTTACTCCTTTTTAAACTCTTGGTTTTAATTTTGGAGGGGGCGTTCCTAAGATGGCAGAGGAATAGAATGGGGAGACCACTTTCCCCTCCAACAAATTCATCAAAAGAACATTTGAATGCTGAGTAAATTCCACAAAACAACTTCTGAATGCTGGCAGAGGTCATCAGACACTCAGAAAAGCAGCCCATTGTCTTTGAAAGGAGGCAGGAAAAAATATAAAGGATAAAAAGAGAGACAAAAGAGAGGGATGGAGCTCTGTCCCAGGAAGGGAGTCTTAAAAAAGAGAGAAGTTTTCAAACACCAGGAAACACTCTCATTGCTGAGTCTGTGGCAAGCCTTGGAATCACAGAGGATGACATAACCAGGAGAAAAAAATAAATAATTAAACCCCACAGATTACATGCCCAATGGTAACTCCCCAAGTGGAGAAGCAGTGCACCCAAACAATAAAGTAAATGGCAATGGGATCATACCTATCAATAATTAATCATCAGACACTCAGAAAAGCAGCCCATTGTCTTTGAAAGGAGGCAGGAAAAAATATAAAGGATAAAAAGAGAGACAAAAGAGAGGGATGGAGCTCTGTCCCAGGAAGGGAGTCTTAAAAAAGAGAGAAGTTTTCAAACACCAGGAAACACTCTCATTGCTGAGTCTGTGGCAAGCCTTGGAATCACAGAGGATGACATAACCAGGAGAAAAAAATAAATAATTAAACCCCACAGATTACATGCCCAATGGTAACTCCCCAAGTGGAGAAGCAGTGCACCCAAACAATAAAGTAAATGGCAATGGGATCATACCTATCAATAATTACCTTAAATGTAAATGGGTGGAATGCCCCAACCAAAAGACAAAGATTGGCTGAATAGATACAAAAGAGAACTCCTGGAGTTGATGATGGACAGGGAGACCTGGAGTGCTGCAGTTCATGGGGTTGCAAAGAGTCGGACATGACTGAGCAACTGAAGTGAATTGAACTGAATCAAAAAGTGGGAAAAAGACCTAAACAGTCATTTCTCCAAAGAAGACATACAGATGGGTAACAAACACCTGAAAAGATAGTCAACATTGCTCATTATTAGAGAAATGCAAATCAAAACCACAGTGAGATATCACATCATCACCCCAGTCAGAATGGCCATCATCAAAAAGTCTACAAACAATAAATGATGGAGAAAAGGGAATGTTCTTGCACTGTTGGGAATGTACATTGATACAGCCACTATAGAAGACATTATGGCTTGTCCTTTAAAAACTAGGAATAAAACCACCATATGACGCAGCAATCCCACTCCTAGGCATATACCCTGAGGAAACCAAAATTGAAAGAAACATATGTATCTCATTGTTCCTTGCAGCACTACTTACAATAGCTAGAACATGGAAGCAACCTAGATGCCCATCAACAGATGAATGGGTAAAGAAGGTGTTGTAAATATACACAGTGGAATACTCAGCTGTAAAAGAAATGCCTTTGAGTCAGTTCTGATAAAGTGGATGAACCTATTATACAGAGTGAAGTGAGTCAGAAAGAGAAAAATACACATTGTATTCTAATGCACATATACTGAATCTAGAAAAAAATGGTTCTGAATAATTTATTTACAGGGACAGCAGTGGGGAAGCAGACGTAGATAATAGACTTATGGACATGGGGAGAGGGGAGGAGACAGTGAGATGTATGGAAAGAGTAACATGGAAACTTACATTACTATATGTGTGATAGATAGCCAATGGGAATTTGCTGTATGTCTCAGGAAACTCAGACAGGGGCTTTTGTATCAACCTAGATGGGTGGGATGGGGTTGGGGGGAGATCGGAGGGTGGTTCAAAAGGAAGGGGATATATGTACACCTATGGCTGATTCATGTTGAGGTTTGACAGAAAACAACAAAATTCTGTAAAGCAATTATCCTTCAATTAAAAAAAAAAAAAAGAAAAGCTGGGAAAGAAGACTCTCAATGAACAAAGTGAATCTGCTAAATGCATATTCCATGACTCTCATGTACATTTCTGTCCTTAAAAGAGTTTTTGTCATGGACTTTTTTTACCATTTATGTAATTTATCTATATATTAGTTTGAGAAGTATTTGTCTTTAAAATTGTTTTTTTTTTTTTTTAATTAAGTTTTTTACAATCCCTGTCCTAAAATCTAAGCTCAGAGGAAATAGTTTTAGTGGAGGCCATGAAGAAATATAATTTCCTTAAGAATCCTTGGAAAACTCTTTTCTATTAAATACCATCTAAGCCTGTCTTTGCTGCTTCTTTTTTTTTCATATTGGTGATTCACTAAGCATAAAAGGCATCTAATATTTAAGAGTCAGCTTGCTAATAAAGATAAAACTGGCAGGTTTCCCCCCTCCTCTCTATAATGTGCCCCACAGAGTGCACACAAAGCAATTACAACTCACCAGTCAGCCCTTTTCCGTGTGATAGCATCAGCAATTTTGCTCAGGGCTTCTTTTTTCTTGATGAACAATAGTAGAAATAATGGCCTAATTCACTACAAAGAAAAATAAAGCCCCATTCCTGTCACTTTCTCCAAATAACGCAATATATTTTTAAATTGACATATTGTTGATTTAAAATGTTGTTTTAATTTCTGCTGTTTAGCAGATTGATTCAGTTATACACATACATGCATTATTTTTCATATTCTTTTCCATTATGGTTTGTCACAGGTTGTTGACTGTGATTCCCTGTGCTACACAGTAAGACCTTATTGTTATCCATTCTGAGTGAAATAGTTTGCATCTGCTAATCTCAAACTCCCATTCCGCCCCTCCCCCACCGACCTTCCCCCTTGGCAACCACACAAGTCTGTGTCTGAGTCTACAAAACAATGCGGTTATTAACCCAAGTCCTTTCTAATTAACCTAAGGCCATCTACTGCTGCTGCTGCTACTGCTGCTAAGTCACTTCAGTCGTGTCCGACTCTGTGCGACTCCATAGACGGCAGCCCATCAGGCTCCCCCATCCCTGGGATTCTCCAGGCAAGAACACTGGAGTGGGTTGCCATTTCCTTCTCCAATGCATGAAAGTGAAAAGTGAAAGTTGCCATTGCCTTCTCTGCAAGGGCATCTAATTATTCATTTAAATCCAATGAGGATTTTTAGCAATATCAAACTGAAAGATTCTTTAGAAAAATATGAAAACTGAGGAAGTCATGTGAGCTCAGAGGAAAACAACTCCTGATCTGTTTGAATTTCCTGTGTTTTAAATATATTTCCAAGTTTTTTATTTTAATGGATCCCGGTAAAGTCTTACTTTGTCTTCCAGTGCTGGTCTTAACACAGTCTGACACATTCTCAAGTCTTTCCATGTAATTTGAAGGGAGATGCTTGAAATATCCAATTACTTCAGGGAACAGAGCAGTCGTATAGTTTCAACACCAAGAGCAACTAGTACTTACTTCATTCCTTGGAGGGCATTTCAGAACTTCTTTGGGGTTCACTGTATTTTCCAACCCCTCAACCCAGAAAACTGGACATAATCATCTTTCCCTACATTAAAGGAGCTAGAATACAGACCTTTTAACATTTCACCATATTTGAGATAACAGCAACAGTAGACAGTAATTCAGTAGAAAGCCCTTCTTTATCCCAGGGGTTGGGGAGGTGACAACAGTACTCTGTGAACTGAATTCCATTAGAGGGCAGTGCACCCCAGAGAGGATCCCAGCCCACGAGTCCTGGGAGTGTAAGACCAGCAAATAGAGCAAATGTTTGCAATATACTGTTTAGTGAAGAAAAAAAAAAAAAAAGAATTCAGATGCTCTATACGTTGGACTGTGAAGAAGGTTGAGCACCGAAGAACTGATGCTTTTGAACTGTGGTGTTGGAGAAGACTCTTGAGAATCCTTTGGACTGCAAGGAGATCCAACCAGTCCATTCTGAAGGAGCTCAGCCCTGGGATTTCTTTGGAAGGAATGATGCTGAAGCTGAAACTCCAGTACTTTGGCCACCTCATGTGAAGAGTTGACTCATTGGAAAAGACTCTGATGCTGGGAGGGATTTGGGGGCAGGAGGAGAAGGGGACATCAGAGGACGAGATGGCTGGATAGCATCATGGACTTGATGGACGTGAGTCTAAGTGAACTCTGGGAGTTGGTGATGGACAGGGAGGCCTGGCATGCTATGAATCATGGGGTCACAAAGAGTCGTACACAACTGAGTGACTGAACTGAACTGACTTGATATGAATTACGTATGCATATGGATAAGCATCTCATAGTAGTTAAGAGCTTAACCTTGACCTTATTCAGAATCATTCCTGTCTTCACTTACAAGCATGTGTTTTTGGGTAGATTGCTCAAAAGTCCTTGAACCTCAGTTTCCTCATCTGATAATGGAGACAATCATAGATACCACCTAGTACTACTTTAGGAGAAGGCAATAGCACCCCACTCCAATACTCTTGCCTGGAAAATCCCATGGACAGAGGAGCCTGGTAGGCTGTAGTCCACGGGGTTGCTAAGAGTCGGACACGACTGACTTCACTTTCACTTTTCATTTTCATGCACTGGAGAAGGAAATGGCAACCCACTCCAGTGTTCTTGCCTAGAGAATCCCAGGGACGGTGGAGCCTGGTGGGCTGCCGTCTATGGGGTCGCACAGAGTTGGACACTACTGAAGCGACTTAGCAGTGGCAGCAGCAGCAGTACTGCTTTGAGCATTCAAAGGGACCATATATGTAAAATATCCAGCATGGTGTCAAGCATACAGTGTTGCTCAACAAAAATAGCAAGTTGATGATGATAATGACAAAAACTACTAAAAAGGAGCATAAGAAAATTAAAATTATTTTAGTTATTGGACTAAAGTTGTTCACAGGTTAGTTGAATTGATTTATCTTATTTAGATTTATATTAGAAAGTTTGTGGTGAAATATATTTTTAAGTGAAGTTCTCTTAGATAAACATTCTGTTTTTTCTAATATCCTATCTTCAGCATTTTTAAACTTCAGAGAAAAAATTTTCATGTTGCTGCAAAGTGTTATTTTAGTGATTTTAATGTCTGGAATATCATTATCACATTTTTGCTATTTTTTAAAAATTCCTAACTGAATCATCTCTCCTCAAAA
>SJYC01014612.1:0-25006 GCA_006408675.1 Madoqua kirkii
GAAACTCCAGTACTTTGGCCACCTCATGAGAAGAATTGACTGACTGGAAAAGACTCTGATGCTGGGAAGGATTGAGGGCAGGAGGAGAAGGGGACGACAGAGGATGAGATGGCTGGATGGCATCACTGACTCGATGGATGTCAGTCTGAGTGAACTCCAATAGTTGGTGATGGACAGGGAGGCCTGCTGTGCTGCGATTCATGGGGTCATGAAGAGTTGGACACGACTGAGTGACTGAACTGAACTGAATTGATAGAGCTTCTCTCTCTTTGGCTGCAAAGAATATAATCAATCTATTTTGGTATTGACCATCTGGTGTGATCCATGTATACAGTTGTCTCTTGTTTTTTTTGGAAGAAGGTGTTTGCTCTGGCCAGTGTGTTCACTTGGCAAAACTCTGTTGACCTTTGCCCTGCTTCATATTGTACTCCAAGGTGAAACTTGCCTGTTACTCTAGGTGTCTCTTGACTTCCTACTTTTGCATTCCAGTCGCCTATGATGAAAAAGACATCTTTTGGGGTGTTAGTTTTAGAAGGTTTGAACTTCCCTGGTGGCTCAGACAGTACAGCGTCTGCTTACAATGTGGGAGACTCGGGTTCGATCCCTGGGTCGGGAAGATCCCCTGGAGAAGGAAATGGCAAGCCACTCCAGTATTCTTGCCTGGAAAATTCCATGGACGGAGGAGCCTGGTTGGCTACTGTCCCTGGGGTCGCAAAAAGTCGGACACGACTGAGCGACTTCACTCACTTCACTTTAGAAGGTTTTGTAGGTCTTCATAGAACCGTTCAACTTCAGCTTCTTCAGTATTACTGGTTGGGGCATAGACTTGGATTACTGTGGTACTGAATAGCTTGCCTTGGAAACAAACAGAGATCATTGTGTCGTTTCTGAGATGGCACCCAAATACTGCATTTCGGACTCCTTTGTTGACTAGGAGGGCTATTCCATTTCTTTTAAGGATTTTTGCCCACAGTAGTAAATATAATGGTCATCTGAATTAAATATGCCCGTTTCAGTCCATTTTAGTTCACTAATTCTTAAAATGTTGATGTTCACTCTTGCCATCTCCTATTTGACCACTTCTTGTTTACCTTGATTCAAGGACCTAACATTCCAGGTTCCTATGCAATACTGTTCTGCACAGCATCGGAATTTACTTCCATCACTGGTCACATCCACAACTGGGTGTTGTTTTCGCTTTGGCTCTGTCTCTTTAATCTTTCTGGAGTTATTTCTCCAGTAGCCTATTGGGCACCTACTGACCTGGGGAGTTCATCTTTCAGTATCATATCTTTTTGACTTTTCATACTGTTCATGGGGTTCTCAAGGCAAGAATACTGAAAGGGAAATTTCAATAATGCTGATGGTAAGACATTCTGCTTTAGTGTCATGGAGTTATCATAGAGATCAGAGCAGATGCTCAGTGAAAGATGTTATAAATGATGATAATAATAATATATCTTAATTTTATCTTGTCCTTATTTTACAACACAAGTTCAATTCTCACTTATGAATCATAAAATAACTATGAGGGACCAAAGGGGAAAAAGTCTTCATGGAGAAGTATAAGCCTAGAACTGTAGTGCTGCAGAGGCTGCCCTAATCGCATCACTACAGTCTTGGACATTGGCCTGTGTCATCAGATCACATTGCTCTCTCCACCCTCAACCTGGGTGGATTTCCCTCTGGCTCTTGATATGATCTGGGAGGCGGGTGGATGTGCTCTGAGGCAAGGTCAGCTGGACTGGATTCATCTCTACTGGGCTGGGCAAACAGAGTATAAAACAGGCTAGCTCTTCAATTTGAGTTGTCAGTTTCTCCAGAAAGGGGTCTCTTAGGATGAAAAGGTGTTGTGAAGTTACTCTGGGGAAGAAGTGAACTAGAAAGAGTACCTAGCACAGAGGGACATGTAAGCGGGAGATAGAAGGCACAAAACTGGCATTATCCCTAGAGCAGCTCTCCTTGGGAGTGGATCACATCATGGCCTTTTTGTTCTCAGACTCACCCCTCACCCTTCCCTGCCGTGCTTTGGAGTCATGGGGTGAAGGGGGTACAGGCAGCCTATGCTCCCAAGTCAGCTGACGTTCTGCAGGGTTTTTCCCTAAGAAATGAGAGGCCCCAAAGAAGTGAGAAGCAAGAGTATTTCTCCCTTCTCTGCCTCTGGTGCCTCCCCAACAGTGGTTGCTCTGCCCTCTTAAAGTCAGTATCTTTTGTGGTTTCTGGTTCCATCAGGCACTCACAGGCCCTGAGCTGAGACATTACCACTTTCTCCTTTCATCCTTCCAGTCTAGGTGTGTGGATTCCTGCTGCTGCTAACTTTTCGGTTACCTTTCCATCCTCCTTTTAAGCTTCTTCTGGCATCGGTGAAAAAGGTTCCTGCAGTAAATTCTCTCTGATTTAAATAGAGTACTTCCCCTTTCCTGGTTGGACTTTAAATGATATTTTCAGGGTAGATTGTTGGGCACAACGGTGCGACACCTGGAGCTCATGTGATTACACAGGTATAACAAGGGCATGGCAACAGCAAGAGGCAGAGGAAGCTGACATTTACTTGCCCAACAAATACCTGTTCAGCACCCACCGTGTGTTGGAAATTATGCTGGGTATAGGAATTGCGTGTGAACAAAAACATGTACCACTTCCAATCCCCAAAGAATAATAGTATGAGTAACTAAAAAATTATTATATAATAGTGAGTTGCTCTAATTATTTTTTTAATTGAAGAATTCTGGCAACTGAAAACAGCACACGTTCTCCCATCGAAATAAGGGTTGAGGGACTTACCTGGTGGTCCAGTGGGTAAGATTTCATGCTCCCAATGCAGGGGGCCCAGATTTGATCCCTGGTCAGGGAATTAGATCTCATGTGCTGAAACTAAGAAGCTCACATGCTTCAGTGAAGGTCCAGCATAGCTAAATAAATTTAAAAAAAAAAAAGTGTTGAGCTGAGGAAGCTTAAGCCTAATAACATATTGGAGAAAGAAGTTATAACTCTACAGGTTTATCATTTCTAATATGAATATCATTAAGCTACTTTTCCAAACCCCTAAATAATAGCCAACCCAGTTACTTTCTGTTCCTTAGAGTGATGCTTGGGGAGCAATGTATTTTTTAAAAGATTCGTTTCCTGTTTGAAGTCATATATCAGAGCTAAGAAAAATGAACAGACCTTGGATGAGAGGTATCCTGGATGACCAAGTGATCTTGTTAGCCAACCAGTTACATAGGAATATTTATGTAGAGAAAGAGAATGCAGTTTTTAAGACTGGTATAATGATTCAAGACATGAAATACACTCATTCTGGGAGCTGTTTGAAGGATACAGTGAAACATAAATATAACTAAAAAACTAAATTGTTGAGCCAACTGAAGAGACTCAAAATGAAAGTCCACTCATATACATTTGCATGACCCCCCTTGAAATCAACAGGCACCACGTGAATATCTAAGCACATTATATTTACATATTTTGCCCATTTCTGATTTGGAGTAATTTTTTTCTATAACAAGAATAGAATAGAATTTTGTAGATTAGTTACTATTTTTATCTGTTTGTTTCAATCTACTTACTAAATCCACAGTGGTCCCATTAAGGTTTAATTGCTTCTTCAAAAGGGATATTGAGGCACTCATAAAGTGAACTGTTCCCATATTGTCTTATAAACCAATGGCTATTAAGAAATCCCCTTTTTTAGTTCTACACAATGTTACCCTTTCTGAAGATGCAAGAAAAATCAAACTTCCTCTGTGTAATAACACCTTCGGGCTTAATCAGTACAAAACCTCTTCATTAAGACTTCTTTTCTAGATATATACACAACATATAATTCTTAGGAAAAGGAAAATAAACCTTTGGTGTGGTACAGTTTTGTTAAGAATGCAACTTATTTAAACAGCAATAGTTAACATCAAGAGCTGGTTAGCAGTTGAATAATTACATTAAATATATTCACCTCAGTGAAGACTGTAAACAAAGAGATATTAAGTAATTTTTTCACAAGTACCCCTGCTGTGATACCAGCTGATCAGGTTTAATAACAACCAGCATTTCTACTAATTTTGCAAGAAAGATATGCTGGGGATAATTTCCTCTTCTAGAGTGAGTGTAAATAATCTGTTTTGCAGCGAGTTTACAATGACACCACGTAGCATAACTACCAGCAATCAACTCAGAAATATAATTTTTAGAACTGTAGTATTTGCAAATTAAAGGACCAGTGTTAACTTCAGTCAGTAAAGAAAATAAACTTGATTAGCAGAATGCATTAATATCAATCAGCTTTGCAGATACTAATGTTCCCTGCTATATCCCAAGGTGTCTGTCTGTCTCACTCTGTTTCTCAAGAGAACCCCAAAGGAAAACACTTTTCATTCTAATTGTATTATTTTAATATTCATCTTGTAAACAATGCAATGTTTTTGCATGAAGGTAAAAATTCAGGTTGCTTTTTAAATAAGTCCTCAAGGAACTGGGGAATTGGAAAATCTTGTTTATTTTCTAATTGATAATGGAGAACACCAAAGGAATCACAGGCATTATGACATTATGATTTTCTTTTTATTGTTAAATATAGTTACATAAAAGGGGCAGACTCTGCTGTTATTTCTGTAAGTAATGTACAACCCTGATATGCACTTATAACATGGCATAAACTAAATACACTGTAAATAAAATGAAACTAGAAATAAAGAAAATTTTCAAAGTTCAGCCCTTGGTATAGATACTTAATTATATTATTTTGACAGTTCTAGAAGCAAAAATGAGGCCAGGAAGTCATAGGTAGTTCAACAGCCCAAAACATGGTTGCTGCTGCTGCTGCTAAGTCACTTCAGTTGTGTCTGACTCTGTGTGACCCCATAGACGGCAGCCCACCAGGCTACCCCGTCCCTGGGATTCTCCAGGCAAGAACACTGGAGTGGGTTGCCATTTCCTTCTCTAGTCCATGGAAGTAAAAAGTGAAAGTGAAGTCGCTCAGTCGTGTTCGACTCTTAGCGACCACATGGACTGTAGCCTACCAGGCTCCTCCATCCATGGGATTTTCCAGGCAAGAGTACTGGAGTGGGGTGCTATTGCCTTCTTCGCAAAACATGGTAGTGACCAGCAAAATTCAAAAAAGAATGAATAGTACTTATTAAGTAATACAGTATTATAGGGAGTCTAACCAGCCCTTCCTATGACTGCTTTGCAGTTACACAATCATGGTCGTTATCTCTGCTGATGATGTCATGCTTAATTATCAGGATATAAAAATATACAACATAATACAGGAATACATAATACAGTAGAGGAATTACTAAGTTATGATGTCAACAAATGTGTCTGAAGGTAAAGATAATATGATAGTAAGATATAATAGCCATTTTAGGAAAACTTACTCCTATTTAGGGCTAATGAAATATATATAGAAAAGTTTTTCTCTCTGGTAAATGAGAATGAAAGTAATTATTTCAGCCAAATACTCAACACATAAGAGGAAGGAAATATTTGAACACATTTAATTTAATATATTTTTCATTCCTCAAACTCTTGACTCTTAAGTTAGTCTTCAAAAGCTCTGCAAAACATAAAACCTCAATTTATTACAAAGGATTAGGCTAATACAAGAAAAGAAAATCACAAATGTTTACAGCCTATTTAGAGAGAGTTTACAAGAAAAGAATTTTACCTCTAAGAGGTATTGAATGTTTTCTATTGAAGTGGGAAGAACACATTCTGATACCAGTCACATATGGATCTTCTTCTTCTCATTATGTGCTGTCTCTTATACACATCTAGAGAGTTTACAAGAAAAGAATTTTACCTCTAAGAGGTATTGAATGTTTTCTATTGAAGTGGGAAGAACACATTCTGATACCAGTCACATATGGATCTTCTTCTTCTCATTATGTGCTAAATTTTGATATTGATAAAAGACTAATCAACATTTTATGAAATCACTGACTGTTTATCATTTAAAAATTTTAAGTGATCAAATACTATCAATGGCCTTACAAATGGTCACTTGTGCAATTCTTAAACTCTAACTGACAACTAAAGAGAAAAATATAATAAAAGTTTAAGTGAACAGGAAGATAGGACATTTTCTTCAAGCATCTCATAACAATACCACATATTTCCTTACAATAACTTTATAAATCTTGATTTTTAAAACATGATTTTATATAGCAAAAAATGAGATTCTATAAGAAAAATAAAAGACTAATATTCTTCTTGCTCCAAGAATATTGAAAATTGGAGACTCTCAGTTGATCTCAAACTTAAGGAGACTTTGTAACTTTTCAAAATGGAGAAACAAAACCTTTTAATTAGCTCCACAGAAAAGGGGATATTCTACTCAACAAAATTCTTTCTTTCACAATAAACTTTATTCTAAAGACAGACTTCAATTATCACCATGAAAAAATTACTGCTGTGAGAACTGTCTTCCCACTCTAAACAACTAGATATCCTTGCAAAAAATTATTGTTTCAGGAAAAGGAAGTCTTTGAGCAACAGAAAACAAACGAGGATTATCCTTCCAGCTTACTGTCTAGATGCAGTTTCTAGGCCACAATACAAGGAGAAAGAATCTAAACAACGTCCAGCAGCATTCCTGCACTAAGGTAATACAGACTGGAGTTGGGAAAACATCTAGGTTATTTTAGATATCTAGATTTCACAGGCTAGATTACTGGAAATCTGCAAAGGAGTCTGCTTCCTAGAGATTCTAGCTGAGTAAAGGTGTATTTAGCAAGCCAGGAAAAGAATTACTGGAAAACAGTAAGCAGAACAATTACTGGGGCTCACTCAGAGTTAGGAATTATTTCCTTTCTCACTAAGTAAAGTGGAGAAACCTTGTAATTTATAGAGCATTAAGTTGAGCTCTCTGAAGCGTCACACTCTAGTAGTGGAACTAAAAGAGCCCCTGCTGCTCCTGCTGCTGCTAAGTCGCTTCAGTTGTGTCTGACTCTGCAACCCCACAGACAGCAGCCCACCAGGCTTCCCTGGCCCTGGGATTCTCCAGGCAAGAACACTGGAATGGGTTGCCATTTCCTTCTCCGATGCATGAAAGTGAAAAGTGAAAGTGAAGTCACTCAGTCGTGTCCGACTCTCTCGACCACATGGACTGTAGCCTACCAAGCTCCTCCATCCATGGGATTTTCCAGGCAAGAGTACTGGAGTGGGGTAAGGCTTAAAATCAAGACTGAGAAGGACCAAACTGATTCAAATAACTTCATTCTGTCTAATACTTTTTCAAATGTCTTTCAGCACTCAACAACATAAAATTTGCAATGACTGGCATCCTATCAAAAATTACCTTACATTAAAAAAGTAACCATAATTAGAATAAAAACTCTTCAATAAAAACAGATCCAGGGAAGATAGAAATGATTAATTATAATATAAAAGCTAAAAACAATATTTCAAATGAAACTTCTAAACATGAAAAACATAACATCAGAAGTGAAAAGGTACTAATTAATGGTACACAAGACACTACAGAAAAAATAATCAGGAACTTAAATATATTAATCCAAAATGAGGCTAAGGGGGAAAAAATGATTGATAAAAATCAGTGATCTCTGAGACAATATCAAACAATCTAACAAATATAAAACTAGAGTTCCAGAAGGAAGCAGGGGCAAGAATAAAAAAAAAGCATTCACTGAATAATGGTGAAAAGTTTTCAAAAATCAGTGATCTCTGAGACAATATCAAACAATCTAACAAATATAAAACTAGAGTTCCAGAAGGAAGCAGGGGCAAGAATAAAAAAAAGCATTCACTGAATAATGGTGAAAAGTTTTCTAAATGTGACTCAAATATAAACTCATAAATCCAAAGAGCTCAATGAAGTCCAATCAGAATAAACATTCACATATAAAAGCATAACATAGCACACAAACATCCAATTACTGAAACAAGTGATGAAATCTTAAAAGCAACCAGAAAGAAAACAAAAGAATCCATAGAGAAACAAAAATGAGAACTATCATAGATTTTTAATAAAAAAATCATGCAAATTAGAAGACAATGCAATGAACATTTTAATACACTGAAAGAAAAAAAAAACTTGATACTCTAGAATTCTATACCTACTGAAAACATCACTTAAAATTTAAGTTAAAATAAGTATTTCCTTGGCAAAAATGAATTGAAAGAATTTGTCACCATCAGAGCTGCACTATAACAAATGTTAAAGGAAGTTCTTCTAGAAGAAGGAAAATTACTCCAGATAGACACAAAGTAATGAAGAGTAATGAGGTATATATTCAGGTAAGCGTAAGATGTCTATTTTCATTTTTAAATCTCCTTGACAATAATTGCCTGTTTTAAGCAAAAACAATAACAACGCATTGCAGGATTCAGGGCACATATAGAAATAAATGTATTATAACATTAGTACAAAATACAAGAGGAGGAAAATAGAAGTATATTGTTCATTTTACACTTGAAATAATATACTTGCCAGTATACTTGGATAAATTGAAATCCTATATTTCAAAAGCAAGCACACACAAAAAAGATGTAAATAAAAAAATAGTATAGACAGTAAGCTAATAGTAGAGATAAGATGGAATCATAAAAACATTCAAAAAGAAGACAATGAAAGGGCTTCTCTGATAGCTCAGTTGGGAAAGAATCTGCCTGCGGTGCAGGAGACCCCCAGTTCAGTTCCTGGGTTGGGAAGATCTGCTGGAGAAAGGATAGGCTACCCACTCCAGTATTCCTGGGCTTCCCTTGTGGCTCAGCTGGTAAAGAATCAGCCTGCAATGTGGGAGACCTGGGTTCAAGCCCTGCTTTGGGAAGATCCCCTGGAGAAGGGAACAGCATAAAAACTTTCAAAAAGCAAACAATAAAGAGGGAGAAAGGGAATAATGAACACATGGAACAAAGAAAAACAAAACACAAACAAAAAAGCAAAGAGCAAGATAGTAACTTTCTGCCCAGCCATATAAATATAAATATAAATGGTGTAAAAATTCCAATTAAAAGGCAGTAATTGTAAAATTAGATTAAAATGCAAGATAATTATATACTGTCTACAAGAAATCCACTTTGACACAAATAGCTTAAAAAGCAAAAGGTTGGGAAAAGATACCACACAAATTCTAATAGGAATAAAGCTAATATGGCTATATTAACATCAAATAACATAGATTTCAAACAAGAAATAAACAAGGGATAAAAATGGACATTTCATAGATGAAAGGATTAACTGATCAAGAACGTGCAATACTACTAATATATCAATGTATGCAAGCAAAACAGAAATTCAAAATACATGAAACCAAAGACAAAAATATTAAAAGAAAAAAGAGACAAATCCACAGTTTTAGTTAGAGACTTCAATACTCCTCTCTGAGTAGCTTATAGAATGAATAAACAGAAAACCACAGTAAGAATACAGAAGACTTGAAGTACACTCTCTGTCAGCTTGACCTAATGGACCACTCCATTCAATAACAGAATAAACATTTTTTTCAAGTGTACTTGGAACATTCATCAGAATAACTTATATACCATGCTATTAAAAAGTCTCCGTAAATGTAGGGAATTCCAGGGGCAGTCCAGTGGTTAGGACTTGGTGCTTCCTCTGCTGAGAGCTCAGATTCAATCCCTAATTAGGGAACTAAGATGTCATAAGCAGTGCAGCATGGACAAAAAAAAGGAAAAATGTATCAGACATATAATAGGATTAAAAGCATATTAAGTATAGTTTTTGACAACTAAACTAGAAATCAGTTTTTAAACCTGGAAATACCCTAAAAATTAAATAACACCCTTCTAAACAACACATAAATCAAAGAAGAAATCACAAGGGAAGTGAAAATATTTTGAACTGAATGAAAATGAAAATATATCAAGGTTACAGATGAATCTAAAGCAATCTTCAAAGTATACTGATAGCATTAAACACCTATATTAGGGGGAAAAGGGTCTTAATTCAATAATATATTTCTACCTTCAATTAAAAAAAGAAAATATTTTTAAATGAATTAAATATTCTAGAAGCTGGGGGAAGGAAATAATGAAATCAAAGCAGAAATCAGTGAAATAGAAAACAGAGAAACAAGAGATCAATGAAACCAGAAGCTGATTCTTTGAAACTATTAATAAAATTGATAAACCTCTAACCAGACTGGTCAAGGAAAAAGTGAGAGAAATAATATGGAAATATTGTTGTTGTTATTCAGTCGCTCAGTTGTGTCCAATTCTTTGAGACCCCATAGACTGCAGCATGCCAGGCTTCCCTGTCCTTCACCATCTCCTGGAGTTTGCTCAAAGAAATATTATGACTAGCTTTATAGTAACAAATTAATCAACTCAGGTGAAATGACAAATTTCTTTAAAGACACAAACTACCAAAGCCCCCTGGTAGATTAACCTCAATAGTATGGTATCCAGTAAAGACACTTTAGTTTTAGATAGCAACTGTTACACACACACACACACACACACACACCCACAAAACCTCCAGACCCAGATGGCTTCACTGGTGAATTCTACCAAGCATTTAAGAAAGAAATAATATTAATCCTATGCATACTCTTCCATAAAATATAAGAGAAGGGACCGTATTCCAGATCATCTTATGAGACCATCATTACTCTGATCCTCAAGCCAAAAAAAAAAAAAAAGGTAAGAAAGCTACAAATTCCTTCACCAAATTGAATCTATTGAGTATATTCACCATATTGACCGGAAAACTGCATGATCATCTCATAGATGCAAAGAATTTGATACAGTTTGCTCTCCATTCATGATTTTTTAAAGTAATTTTTATCTAGTTATTTAATTTTGCTGCAATGGGTCTGCACACGGGCTGTATTCAGTTGCAGCCAGTGCAGGCTTCTCTCTAGTTGCAGTGCGCAGTCCACTCACTGCAGCGGCTTCTCTTGTTGCAGAGCACAGCTCTAGGGCACATGTGCTCAGCAGCTGCAGCTCCCAGGTTCCAGAGCACAGGCTCAAGAGCTGTGCCACACAGGCTCACTTGCTCTAGGCCCATGGAAGCCTCCCGGATAAGGGATCAAACCCATGTCGCCTTCATTGGCAGGCTGATTCTTTACCACTGAGCCACCAGGGAAGCCCTTCACTCATGGTTTTTTTAAAAGTCTCAGAAGACTAGAAATAGAAGGGAACTTCTTTAATTTCATAAAAAGCATCTATGAAAAACCTACAACAAGTACCATACCGAATGGTGAAAAACTGAGTCTTTTCCCCATAAGATTAAGAACAAAATGAGGATGTTCACTCTCACATTTCAACATTTTACTGGAGGTCCTAGACAGTGCAATAAGGAAAGAAAATGAAATAAAAGTCATGGTGATTGGAAAGGAGGAAATAAAACTGCCTTAATTCATAGATGACATGATGGTATACATAGAAAAATCTGAGAAATCTATATAAAACAACCAGAAATAATGTATGAGTTTAGCAAGATTGCAGATTACATGGTAAATATAGATCTATTATTGTCTATTTATATACTATCAACAAACAGAAATTTAAATATCACTTAGAATAAAAAACAAAAATTTCTTAGCAATAAATTTATTAAAATATGCAAGACACTATTCACTGAAAGCTACCAAATATTGTTGAATAAAATTAAAGAAGATGTAAAAAATACAGCAAGATACCATGTTTCTAGATTGGAAAATTTAATAGTGTTAAGATGGTACGTTTCCCCCAAACTGATATTTCAATAAAATCTCATTCAAAATCCTAGCAGATTATTGTCGATTTTGACAGACTGATTCTAAAAATTTATTTCGAAACATAAGGATCGAGGAAAGCCAAAACAATTTTGAAAAAGAAAAATGATATTTGCAGGCTTGAACCTCAAGATTATTGTAAAACTATAGTAATCAAAACAATGGGAGTTCTGTGACCTGGATATTTGGAATGGAAAAGGAAGCCCAGAAATAAACACTGACAAAGGAGCCTTCTCCAAAGGCAACTTAATGCAGACAGGATAGTCTTTGCAACACATGATGCCAGAACAACTGGACATCCACGTCCAAAAAAAAAAATCAGTCTAGATATAGACACTACATCTTTCACAAAAATTAATTTAAAATGAATCATGAACCTATGTAAAATGAAAAGCTATAAAACTTATAGAAGATAACACAGGAGAAAATCTAGATGACCTTAGGTTTAGCAGATTATTTTTTTAGATACAACACCAAAAGTATGATTCATGAAAGAAAAATTGGTAAGATGGATTTTAAAATTAAAAACTTCTGCTCTGTGAAAGATCTTGTTAAAATAAAGGCAAAAAATTGGAACCAACTCAAATATTCACTAACAGAAGAATGGATAGCAAAATTGTAGTATACCTGTACAATGAAATAGGACCCAGCAATAAAAATGAATGAGCTACATATACATGCAATAACACAGATGATCCTTCACCATTAAATGAAGCAAATGAAGCCAGACACAAAAGACCCCACATTTTCTGATTTTATTTATATGAAATTCTAAAAAGGCAAAGCTGGGTGGCTCCCCTGGTTGCTCAGTGGTAAAGAATCCACTTGTTAATTCAGAAGACGTGGGTGGGATCCCTGCTCCTGGAAGATCTCTCATGCCTTGAGGCAGCTAAGCCTGGCACCACAACTACTGAGACCATGCTCTCGAGCCTGGGAACCGCAAATACTGAGGCCACGTGTTACAGCTACTGAAGCCCAGGCACTATAGAGCCTCTGCTCTGCAACAGGAGAAGCCACTGCAGTGAGAAGCCCTTGCAAACATCCAGTGCAAGTCGAGAGGAGCCCCTGCTCTCCGTAACTAGAGAAAGACTGTGTGCAGCAGTGAAGACCCAGCACAGCCAAGAATATAGAAAGAAATTTAAAAGGCAGAGCTATAGTAACAGAGAGTAAATCAATGGCTGCCAAGGCTTGGGAGAGAGAATTGGCTGCAAAGAAGCACAAGGAAATTCTGGAGGTATTGGAAATATTCTGTATGTTGATTGACTCATATTTGTCAAAGTTCACTGAACTATACACTTTTAAATGGGTGAATTTTATGATAGTTATACATATAGAAGTTGATTATTATTACATACTTCTGCAAATGATATTCCCCCCAAATACCACCACCATCAACAGATAGTGCTCTGCTGCCATTGCTTACAATGTCCAGAATTTCATTTGAAGTTTTGATGTCATATAGAGAAGCCAATTATCATTCAGCTGCCCAAAACAGACAGTCAATCATATGTCAGCCACAATTTTAGGTTTGGGAAAATGAGAATATGAATAAAATGCAGTTTTGTCTTTAGAAATCTTGCAGTCTAAAAATAAAACTATCATTTTTAACTTTTATAGTGTACGTATTTTATACTAAATGCTACTTGTACATATTAACTTATTTAATAAGGTTGCATTGTTAATTCCTTTTCACAAAAAGGAAACTGAGGAACAGAGAGGTCAAGTAAATTGCTCAGCTAGTAAACGCAAAACTGAAATTTGAACCCAAAGAGACTAACACTAAGGTGTGCTGTCCAATACAGTAGCCACTAGCCACATGGAATATGGTTAATCGAACTGAGATACATTGTTAAATGTAAAATACAACCTGGATTCCAAAGACTTAGTGTAAAAAAAAGTAGAATATTATGTTAATAATTTTTACATAATATTAATTTCACACAGAAATTATATTTGCTATAGTAGGTTAAAATAAAATATATTAGTGAATTAAGTTTACCTGTTTCCTTTTGCTTTTTAAAATGTGGCTACTAGAACATTCAAACTTACATATGTGGTTTACATTATATTTCTATTGACCAGCACTACTCTAGATTCTGAGAATGTAACTATTCTACTCTTTCGGTGACAGGCAGACTTAAAAGTAATTATAAGCTGACATATGGGTGACAAAACAGAGGTGTGGACAAAGTATTATAGGAGTACAAGATGTAAACCATCAATTTGTGATCAGGGATAAATAACCTGGTGATGAAGTCCCAGAGAAGGAATACAAACTGGGCACGGATAACAAGGGACAGGTCAACTCAGTCACCATGTCTTACACTTATATAACATTTTACATTTCACAAGTAATTTCATATAAATGAATGCATTTCTTGTACAAGACACATGGATGCCTGCACGTGCACTCTCTCACTCACACAGACACACAGTGAAATAGGCAGGGCCAATGTTATTGCCCCTGTTTTACAAGCAGAAACTGAGTCTGAGAGATGAAGTCACTTGCCGAAGCTTACTCTGCTGGTAAGTATCAGAATTGGGATTTTAAGCCAAGTCTTTTGAGCCCAAGATCAGGGAATTACTTACCACATCATGGCTGGCACCAGATAACCTGGAAATACTTTCAAAGAAAAAGGGCAAAATGATATGGGAGACAGGACGAAGGTGGTGTTATACCTGAGCCAGCTTTTACCAGTTCACCAAAGCTGGGTATGCTCATCTCATCCCAACTATTACCAAGTCATGGCTTGTATCAGTCATGGTGGGAGTCTTTGCACTATAGACATTGGCAAACACTACAAATGAAAATTTTTCCCCACCAAGAGTCAGCTTCTTAGCACATCACTGAATGGACCATAAAAGGTATACTGAACGGCTACAGTGGCAAGAATCTGTTAAAGCTCTAGCTCTGTCTCTGACTGGGTGAGCTTAGGCAAATCATATAACTTCTCTGCGTCCTGGCATTTTCAACAATGAACAGGAACACTCCAATTTCAGTTATAAAGTAGAAGTCAGATCTCAAACTCTGGAAGCAGAGAGCCTTGGGTTCCCATCACACCTACCATTGGGGAACCTCTTGGTTTCCTAAGCATTCTCCCAACCTTTGTTTCCTTATTTCTGCAAAAAGGTGAAAGGAGAACCTAACCCTGAGGCATTTGTCTATCAGAGCTTATCTACAGACATTCACTTTATAAAATTAAAAGACGCTTGCTCCTTGGAAGAAAAGCTGTGACAAAGCTATGCAGCAGAGATATCACTTTGTGAACAAGGGTCCATCTAGTCACAGTTATGGGTTTTCTGGTAGTCATGTACGAATATGAGAGTTGAAGAATTGATGCTTTTGAAGTGTGGTGTTGGAGAAGACTCTTTAGAGTCCCTTGGACAGCAAGGAGATCAAACCAGCCAACTTTATAGGAAATCAACCCTAAATATTCATCAGAAGGACTGATGCTGAAGCTGAAATTCTAATACTTTGGCCATTTAATGCAAACAGCCGACTCACTGGAAAAGATCCTGATGCTAGGAGAGATTGAGCGGAGGAGGAGAAGAGAGCAATGGGGGATGAAATGGTTAGGTAGCATCACTGACTCAATGGACCCGAGTTTGAGCAAAGTCCGGGAGATAGTGAGGGATAGGGAACCCTGGAGTGCAGCAGTCCATGGCGTTGAAAAGAGTCAGACACAACTTAGCAATTGAACAACAACAACAACAACATTGACTTCACTCAAAATTAAAGGGGCTTTCCTGGTAGCTCAGTGGTAAAGAATCCACCTGCCAATGCAGGAGACATGGGTTCAATCCCTTATCAGGCAAGATCCCACAGGCCACAAAGCAACTAAAGCCCCTGTGTCATAACTATTGAGCCTGTGCTCTAGAGCCTGGGAGCCACAACTGGGTGAGCCCACGTGCCACAACTACTTAAACCCATGTCCCTAGAGTCCATGCTCCACAAGGGACGTCACTGCAGTGAGAAGCCCTCACAATGCAATAGAGTAGCCCCTGCTCCCCACAACTAGAGAAAAGCCCACACAGCAATGAAGATCCAGCATAGCCAAAAATTAAAATAAATAAATAAATAAATAAAATTATCTTTAAAGAAAACACACAGAATTGAAACTTGGGAAGCCAACACAATATTGTAAAGCATTTATCCTAAATTTTAAAAATGTTAGCAAAAACTAAAAAACTGGGAATAATTTTACATTATTTATTAATTCACTTAATAATAGTAAAGTCATTACATGATAGCATAAAATAATGCATTTTATTTTTAAAATAGCCATTCTTTCTAAACCTGCCCTCCAAAAATGAAAAGCTCGTGTTTTACATGTTTTGCAAATCTGCTATGTCTAGCTTAAAAGAAGACAATAGGATTCTCATGTCTGTTTCTATATTCAATCCATTTCAAAAATCATCTTATGGTGCTTCTGAAAAATCCCGTTGTACACTAGTGAAAAGACAAGAGTAGAAAAGGTAAATAACATCTCACTTTACTGTGAAGGTTGTCCGAAGCTCAGGAAACCTATGTACGGCTCTCAGAGAACTCTAGGGCCCCAGAACTACACTTTCAGAACTGCTGGTGTAATACAAAGCACTCAGTGGCTATCAGCCACAATATTCATCAGAAGGACTGATGCTGAAGCTGAAATTCTAATACTTTGGCCATTTAATGCAAACAGCCGACTCACTGGAAAAGATCCTGATGCTAGGAGAGATTGAGCGGAGGAGGAGAAGAGAGCAATGGGGGATGAAATGGTTAGGTAGCATCACTGACTCAATGGACCCGAGTTTGAGCAAAGTCCGGGAGATAGTGAGGGATAGGGAACCCTGGAGTGCAGCAGTCCATGGCGTTGAAAAGAGTCAGACACAACTTAGCAATTGAACAACAACAACAACAACATTGACTTCACTCAAAATTAAAGGGGCTTTCCTGGTAGCTCAGTGGTAAAGAATCCACCTGCCAATGCAGGAGACATGGGTTCAATCCCTTATCAGGCAAGATCCCACAGGCCACAAAGCAACTAAAGCCCCTGTGTCATAACTATTGAGCCTGTGCTCTAGAGCCTGGGAGCCACAACTGGGTGAGCCCACGTGCCACAACTACTTAAACCCATGTCCCTAGAGTCCATGCTCCACAAGAGACGTCACTGCAGTGAGAAGCCCTCACAATGCAATAGAGTAGCCCCTGCTCCCCACAACTAGAGAAAAGCCCACACAGCAATGAAGATCCAGCATAGCCAAAAATTAAAATAAATAAATAAATAAATAAATAAAATTATCTTTAAAGAAAACACACAGAATTGAAACTTGGGAAGCCAACACAATATTGTAAAGCATTTATCCTAAATTTTAAAAATGTTAGCAAAAACTAAAAAACTGGGAATAATTTTACATTATTTATTAATTCACTTAATAATAGTAAAGTCATTACATGATAGCATAAAATAATGCATTTTATTTTTAAAATAGCCATTCTTTCTAAACCTGCCCTCCAAAAATGAAAAGCTCGTGTTTTACATGTTTTGCAAATCTGCTATGTCTAGCTTAAAAGAAGACAATAGGATTCTCATGTCTGTTTCTATATTCAATCCATTTCAAAAATCATCTTATGGTGCTTCTGAAAAATCCCGTTGTACACTAGTGAAAAGACAAGAGTAGAAAAGGTAAATAACATCTCACTTTACTGTGAAGGTTGTCCGAAGCTCAGGAAACCTATGTACGGCTCTCAGAGAACTCTAGGGCCCCAGAACTACACTTTCAGAACTGCTGGTGTAATACAAAGCACTCAGTGGCTATCAGCCACTTTCACTCATAGTTTTCATTCCTCTATAGGTTATCGTGAGGGACAAATGAAAGGATGTGTTTTTTAAAAGACTTCAAAATCATGAAGAATTTACAAGATGAAAAATATTCCAATCTCAGAAGCTGGTGCCTAACCTTAAGTATGTATCTTCTTTTATCAATTGAAGTTTTTACAGTGAAGGGACTCCCCTGGTGGTTCAGTGTCTAAGGCTCCACACTCTCAATGCAGCGGGCCCATGTTTGACCCCTGGTCAGGGAACTAGATCCCACATGCCGCAGCTGAAGACCCTCCATGGCCTTGATGAAGGCTGAAGATCTCATGTGCCACAGCTAAGACCCAGTATAGCCAAATAAAAATTTTAAGAAGAAAGAAATATTTATAGTGAAGCGAATTTATCAGAGCTGACCTACAATGGAATTAGTCCTCAGAAATGCTTATGGGAAAAAGAATGAATGGATGGAAAGATGGAAGAAGAAAGGAAGGAAGGACCCCTAATATTTCTTAAAGGCTTAGGGATATGCTGATAGAAACATTACTTTAGGTACTCATCCTAAGACTGGTAGCCTCTAGAAGCCCTGAAAAGTATTCTAAGTGTGCAACTACCAAAGCTAAAGTGTCCACCAAGGAAAGAATTGAAATTCCTAGGGACCCAAAGCCCAAGAGCTACCCAAGCGGCCCTTCATGAGTAAAGGACCAACGTGAGCTGCTCCTCTTAGGAGAAATAGAAGGAATAAGCAAGATTTTCACTATGGAGGCTACTGTGGGTCTCATGACAAGAGGAAATGTATATTCAGATTCTTTTCCACTATAGGTTATTACAAGATGTTGAACATACTTCAATTAAAAAAATCAAATTAATATGACTTTTTTTAAAAGTATATTGGTTAGTCTGCCTGCAATGCAAGAGACCTGGGTTCTATCCCTGGGTTGGGAGGATCTCTGGAGAAGAGGATCTTGCCTGGAGAATCCCAGTATTCTTGCTTGGCAAATTCCATGAACAGAGGAGCCTGGCAGTCCATGGGGTCCCAAAGAGCCCAACACAAATGAGCGACTAACACATACGCACACGTTGGTCATGACCCCTTCAGAACTTAGCTCAAACAGGCCTAAGACAAAAGAAAAAGTATTGATTCACGAAAAGTTGAAGGCTCACTTGAAGACAGAGGATTCCATCTCTTTTCTTTTTCTTTTCCTCTTCCTCTAGCCCCTCTTCCTTCTTGTCTTCTCTTTCCCTCTCCCCTCCCCCCCCCCTCTCTTATCTATCCTTTCATTCCACAAACACTGCTTCTGTTCTTGTCTCAGAAGTTCCTACAGTTTCTAACTGCAAGAAGTCCAAGAGAAAGTTCTCTCCCAGCAGTCAGAGTCCCGGTTTGCACCTTATTTACCTGCCTTGTGTTTCTATATCCATCCTTACAGTAGGACAAGAGCACTGAATTTAATTGACTTGTCAGCAATCCAATACAATTTCTAACTGCCTTAGGCTTATTGTTTTGAACTTCATTGGGCATTTTGTTACAATGTATAGAATGTCTGCTTATAGATTATTATAAATCAACCCATCCAAGGTATCTATCCAAGGTCAATGACAGGTATGTATGCAGCACTAATCTGCACAAACATGATTAGGAAAGTTTGTTAGAAGGGTGTTGACCTGGTCACCCTGTGGTCTAGCAGGATAGAGGCCAATAAAATACTTTGTGTACACAAGTTACATTGTGCCTTGAAAAAAAGACCTATTTCCTGTTTCATTAAAATTTATTATGTTGGACAGTCCTAAGATGTTTACTAGAGTCTGGCCTCTGCAATTTATTAGAGCCATGGGGAATAGAAATGCCCTCTTGCAAACTGAAGCATCAAAATGGCATTTAACAGCCTTGTTTGACAGCATCAGAGTTTATCATGTCTGGCTCATTTTGAAAATTATTTCACTTTAAATGCATTACCTACCTTTTCAAGAGAGAATGGACAGGGGAAGAATAATCTTCTAATGAGAGAAAATTAAAACTCAGCTAATCGGGGAGAAAATGTTTCTAATCCAGCTCTATAAATTTGGCAAAAAAGATTAAAAAAAAAAGCAAACAGACCAGCTGGAAGGCAATAAAGCATATATCTATGTCTGATCCACACCACTGCCAGCTGCTGCTTCAAGGGTCTGGCAAAACTAGCTCTTGTACAATAAGTCTACTTCTTTTATTCCTAGAGACATACAGCTTTTTTGAATTTGGATAGTGATTTTATAGAGTGCTGTTTTATTTACTCTCAATTAATCATGCTCAACTGTAAACAAAGTGTCTGTTTTAGTTCTGCTGACAATTATCCACTTGTCAACATCTCCCTCAAGTACCTTCAGCATCTGCTACCGCAGGAAACCTCTACATTAAGATGAATGTTTGTCTCTGTAAACTCAGGAATTCATTGGTTTCTTTAGCCCGTCAGCAGGCAGGATTATATTCTAACAAATGTCACACAGGCAGGTTGATGAAGATATATATAATCAGGCAATAAAGGGTTTCTCAGGATTTCCTTTCATTCACTGTGTTTGCTTTGGCAAAAAGAAGAAAATGATTACAACTTGGGAATCTTGGTGGGCGGGCGTAGAGCTGGCTCTATGACTTTGGATACTGTCCTAAACCACCAGGCACAAGACGACAGCTGAGAAACTGCTGAAAAATCTGTCCGTCCATTAGTAATATTCCATTAGATCAACAGAATCAAATTGTGTTATAATTGGGGGTAATTTATGTAAAGAAGGCATATGAGTTTTGCTGCAGTTTCACTGAGGTTAGGAAGGGGCATGACTTTATTCACGTTGCAAATAGCTCTTTTACCTTAGGACACCTTTTTTTTTGTTTACTTAAAATGTGTAGGGAACATAGGGGAAAGTTGCTGCCAAAATCATTAGTATTTTCCCAACAATAACCTGTTTTAAAGGCAAATATTCTATTTGGTGGGTTTTGTGGGATAATTAATAGTGTGTCCCCTGGAGCATCTCTTAGAGAAAGGAGCCCCAGGAAAATTAAACTCAACATACATCCATTCTGTTCTTTCATCCATGAGAGAGGAGAGAAGTCACATATACTCTTGGAGTGGGAGACCAGCAGGGAGAGGGAGGAAGCTAGGGATTCCGACAGACCAGTCCTCTGGGAGAATGAGTGGTTTATTTACCTACATTTTACAACCAGGAGATTAATTTGCACTCATATCCAAACGGAAGAGATTCAAATCACTTAGCATCTTTCCTTGAAGTTGTATTCCTGGTGAGGAGTGATGGTGAGCCTGTGAGAATGCGGACCACCAAGAGAAACCTGGTGTCCAGTTCAGCCCAGCCAGAGAACAGATCGATTGAAAGTGCCCGAGAGCCAAAGTCCAGGAAAATTACCTTCTCAGCGAGGGAAACAGGACCAGGATGGCGGGACTCACTCGGCGAGGGCCTGAGATTGCTATAGAACCTGTTAAGGTAGATGGGGGAGAAACGGGCGGCAGGATGGGGACTTGCTGGGGAGGGAAGTTAGTAGTAAAAGGCTTTGCCTCGCTCCTTTCTGACAAAAGCTGATCAATCTAACTGCATGTAATTGATTTTAATGAGTGGGGGATTTTCCTTCACATTAACGATTGCCCCGAGTCATCAGCCTGCGCGGGCTGCGACTGCTGGCACAGACTCGGTCTTTCCTACACGGCCAAGGCCCCTGCCACGCCGCCCAGCTTTGCGGCCCTAAACAGTAGAGAGGTCGGGAACCCGGATCCTGGCCGAACCCCCGCCCGGTTTCACCTGGTAATTTATGCACAATTAATTGAGATATCTTTTATACTTGATGTGTTGCAAAATTAATACCTAATTTATGTAATTAGTCAATTAACTCTAATTCTAGCATATGTTCCCAATGCCCAGAAGGTGTTCTGTTTCCCAGGTACTTATTTTGATGTCATAAAATGCAACTAATTAATTTTACATGCATATTAATTTGAGATCTCTAGCAGTTCCCTTTGTGCAAGTAATTTTAATATTTGTCTTTCTAACCTTTGCGGGCAAGATGGGTGGGGAGGTGCAGGTGAGCATAAGCTGCACGTGGGTGCGAACCCAGATGACGCTTAGCCTGAGGGGTGGCCCGGGTTGAAAGGGCAGGGCGCTCAGGAAGAGGCCTCAGGCAGCAGCCTCAGGCAGCGACGGGTGTGGGTGTTGTGCTCAGCAGGCCTGTAGGGGGCGGCGCGGGTGTTGACCTCACAAAGTGCGTTTTGCTCAAGCCTTTGGGAAACAGCGCGCCTTAGGGGCCGGAGGCTGAGAAGCCTGGGAGCGCAGACAGTGGTCACCGGGACACTTCCCGCGTCCCTGGACAACTGGCTCCGTGGCCAGTCACCTGCACTGCCCGGAGCCGGTGAAAGGCTTTCGTTTTTTGTTTTTTTCGTTTTTTTTTTTTTTCTTAAGGGAGACGACTCCTATTTCTAAGGCAGTCCCGGAGGCAAAAAGTGAATAGGTTGCTCTGCGGTGGCGGCCCTTCCCTCCCAGACATCCAGGCTGTTGTCCGAGTGTGAGGAGCCGGAGAGCCTGCTCTCCCCGAAGCTGCCGCGTGCAGGGAGAGAGGACCCGCGCCTCAATCTCGGATTGTGCGAGCAGCTCTCTGTCTTCTTTTGGCCCGGAGCGAAGATCAAGCGGGGCGAAAGTTTACTGTCCAAGTTATTGGGTGGCACATTGAAACTTTTATCCTTTTTGGACAAATTAACGAGCAATTTAATTAATAAAATCAGAGAGTAGTCTAAGTGCTATGATAATGAAGTTAAATGAGTGCACAATAAAATATTCACTAATCCAGCACATTGCCAAATATCCCCTTAATTCTGCTTAACACTAAAAGGGTTTTGAGCACCATAATGAGATTCCTCTGTCTGCTAATTAATTGACACGCTCCTGAATATTCATACGAGCCAGCACCAATACGTTCCTAATTGCACCGTGGAATAGATCTCAGAGGAAAGTAAATCGCCATAGACTTAATTAAAATAATGTATTCCAGATCTAGGACGGGAAAAGATGAGACATTTGCCTTCGAGCGCGCTAAGAAAGTGGCACCTGGTTGGTGGAGGGGAGAGATATCAAACGTCGGCGCCCAGCCTGAAATAAGCGGCGTGGGACGCGCTGGGAGGGAGTTCGACTTCTGAAAACAGCAGCTACGTTGCGTCCAAACCCCGCGGCTGGAGGCGCTGGCTCCCAGGAGCGTCCGTGCTCCCGCCCTGCCAGAGGAAGAGGCTGGTGGAGCAGAGCCTAGTACCCGACCCGGACCAGCGCCCTTTCTTTTCTCTTTACCGTCTGTCCCCAGGCTTGTCCGAAAAGCAGTCTACAAAGACGCGTCGGGAAAGGTTGTCTGTAGCGAAACTGGTAGAAACTTTTCCTTGAGGTTCTCGAAGCCACAGCAGACCCAGCTCTCCCAACCTAAATAGTGATCTAAGAGAAGTCCTTGGCACTTATCTTTGGGGGAGGGCGATAGCTCGGGGGAGAATACCGAATCCTGTGGATGCCATCCTTTCTCCCGACTCCTATTCCCACAGAAAGCTCCACCGTCCCCAAACCGCGCGGCTAAGTTCCTGGGCATATTGTCCCTTCCTTGTCTAGTCCAGTGCGAGGGCCCAACACAGGCGAGATTCCCTCGGCAGATAGGAGGGACTCTACTCTCAGCTGGATGGCAGAGCCATTTTTGTGTGGCAGAGCCACACACGTGAAATTCCTTGGAAAGATGAGAGTCCCTCCACCCTCCGTCTTCTTGGAAAAAAAAAAAATCACCACAGGTTAGAAACTAAAAAGAGTTTATTTGAAGACATACAAATGCATATTTATTATACACATGTAGGCATTAACAATGTAAATTACACCGCCAGCAGTTGCTGGTTGTTTATTCATTAGATCTTTAGAAAATCTACATTGCCTCCAGACAGCGCGATGATAATGTGAAATACACAAGCAGTTTACATAACTAACTTTGAAGCGGAGCTCTGTGCTACGCGACTCAGTCATCAACAGGTCGCGGGGATCCGGACGCGAAGGAAAACCTAAGTGGCTAATAGTTACCAAAGATCTGGGAAACCTAGGAAGCCCGCGGCTCCCTCTGCCCTTTTGGAAATGGGTAACAAATGTGGAGAAAAAAGAATGATATGATCCACTCTCTACGATTCTCTACTTTACCCTATTTATGTACAGCTGCTTTTTTTTTTTTTTTTTTTTGCAATTAAAGAAAAATAAATGAAAAGAGGATGAACGGACGGAAGCGAAAGGCCGACCTTCCCCAAACTTTGGGTATTCGGGAGAACCAGTTAAAGACTTTGAACCCCAAATGCTGGGAGTGGGGTGGGGTAGGGGTAGGTGAAGTGAGAGGTTTTCTTAATTGCCTGCACGGGAAGAAAAGGCAGCCTACTTTAGTTAAAGGAATCTATCCATTCCACCAATCAAATCACTATGGCCACCATAAACAAATGGTTGTCAATCCAAAGAAAATCACCTGCATATCAGCCTTTTGGAATTAAATCCTTCCGATTCAGAATTCACCCAAAAGATGGAGAGGGGAAGGTACTTTAAGAGATAAATAGCCGTGCAGATTTACTGCTTATTTTAAATATATTTTTCTTAATAAAAATATTGAATAGGGGGGAGTGAGGGGTTGTTTACTGGGGTGGCTGTGAGGATGGGTTGGGGACCACAGTTGTAAGGGCGGAAGTTTCCTAAAAGCTACACGGATGCAATGATCGGTCAAGTTAATGATTTATTCCCCTCTCCGCAGTCCATCACTTATGGTGGCCCACCACTCACTGCTGAGGTGTGCGGGTAGCGCGTGAGGGTGAGGGTGTTTAAATGTTTTGTTACCCTTATCCCTTCCTTTCTTTTGGTTGTGCCGGCAGGGTACAGGAGGAAGTGCACTGCCGATCCCAGACACTGTGCATTGCTGGGAAGGCAGCTAGTTTTTTCTCAGACCTAAAATCTGATATCCCTACTGCTGTGGAAATTGAAACCTGGGCTTGAGAAAGAAGGGATGACGGTAGAGAGGGAGAGGAAAGAGGGAAGGAAAGAGATGAAGAGATAGAGGAACGCCGAGGGCGATGCATCCGTTTCCGTGGCGTTGGTACACTCAGGGCAACTGGGTATCCCCTATAGCTAGTCTGTTCACGGTGACCCACCCGGAGTAAGCGAAGTTGAGAGCCCGGAGCAGAGTCGGTGCTGATGGGGAGGGCATATGGCAGGGGGTGGGCACCCAGCGCTGGGACCCGAGAAACAAAGTCTTAGTCTCAGGTGAGAACCGCCTAAGCAGAAGGACCCCACTGCCCAGGGACCCCGCCGCCCAGCGGAGGCGAGCTCCTGGCCGCACTGCTGGCCTCGCCAGGGCCCGCCTCCCAGCCATTCTTAGTTGGGGGAGGCCAGTAAGGATCAGCCTCTTTCTTTCTTTGGTGTCTTTCTTTTTCAAACCCGCTTTGTGGGTGGCAGCTCAGCGGGGTAGGAATGGAGACCAAAGGCTGTCTCTTA
>SJYC01014615.1:0-87465 GCA_006408675.1 Madoqua kirkii
GTGTGTGTGTGTGTGTGTGTGTGTGTGTGTGTGCATATTTTCTTAGAGGATCCTGAGGCTTCCATGCTAGTACCTCTCCCTCCCAGAAGGGCTTCTGCCTTGCCCTCCTTGTATCTCGGATTCCAGTTGCCTTCTGAAGCAGGAAAACATAAGCCCTCCTTTCAGTCTGGAAAACATAAGCCCTCACTATTAGTTATCAGCGGGTCCCTCAAGCTCCAACGCTTCCTAGGCTCTTATCTCAGGACCCTGGAGCCTATCCTGGCCGCCCTCAAATGTTGCACCTCCTTAGGAGCTGAAGCGTGCTGCAATTCCCGAAAGTACCACTGCCTCCAGCCCAACCTCCGCAGAGGTTCCTCTTGGGTCCAACTGGTTTATCTGTAGAGGGTTTGTCAGCCTTTCTCCAGTAGTGCCCCAGAGACAGGTCAGCATCCCTCCCCCACCCCTGAGCACCCACCTCCTCCTCCTGGTTATTTTTTCTGAATTAAGAAGGTGACATTATTCTTTTCTTCAAGCACTTCTGTTAATATTGAAAAACGTGCGCTTGCATCTCAAGCGAGGCAGCCCAGACGCGAGGGCCATTTCAATATTAATGAAATTGTTTAATCTCCTAAATTCACCGTGTTTAAGTTATGTTTTGGTGAGTTATTGACCACCTCCGAAACTATGGTTAATGGAGGGTGTGTGCATGTGTATGCGTGTGTGCATGTGTATGCGTGTCCGCATGTGCAGTGCACACAGGTACATGCATTTTTTCAGATCCTTTTTTATATAACCCCAAACAGCTACACTAATAATGCTCTAATATCACTAAGTGTCAAAATGTCACACCCAGAAATCTCTCACCACCACTTCATCCTCCTCCTGCCAAAAAAAAGTTCTCATATTTCCAGACTGAAGATGATTTATTGTGGGCTACAGGTACTGAGTTTTTAAAAACGAGATAGTAGAAATTTCTTTTGAAAACCATAAAGGTTAGAGAATGTGCAGAAACCAGTGGGAATGCCTAGCATCTACATTTGTAGATGGCATGCAAGCGGGCAGGGTTAACTCACTATTTCATAGCAGTTTGATGATGATGGTGACAACGATGATAATGATAATAATAATTCACTGACTCTCCAGAGACGAATCCAAATTGAAAGAAACCAGTTATCCACAGTAGGCAGGGTGATCCTAGGCACATCCCCATCCTCTCCTCTCCAAAAAATGAAAATCCTCTGGTTCTTTGCAAATCTAGAAGGTAGTTCAGTTTTAGTGGGGGCGCAGGCAGCTTTTGCTGGCCCCTCTAAACCCTACATAACTTTTTTCTATGTAAAAAAGGGGGATGGGGAGAAAGTTTCAGCTGTAAAATGCAAACTTTCAGCCCACCCTTACTCCTCTTTTGAACCACCTGCGGAAAGCGAGAGACCACCGTGTAAACCAAACTCGGGCCCTCCCCAGGTCTCTACATCGTCTTCCCCAAAAGCCCCAGAGCCTCCATCCTGTATCTAACTAGATTCCTGGAGGACTTTTAAAGTGAAGATCTTGCTTATTTGCCCAGATACACTATTTAAATTTTTTTTAATTTGGCCAATATGCTTAGATTCAAAATGGGCTGTTACACAGGGCTGTCCGATAGTTGTTTTGTTTTTTTTTTAAACACTCGCTTAAAGCTACACACCCACTGCGCCGCGTTAAGGAAGCAGCCTAGGAAGGTCAATCAAACTTTGACCTGCCTCTCGGAGGACTAGGGGAAGGGTGTATTTTCATTACAATAACCCACGTAATCATTCCCGGGTAATGCCAAGCGCAGGGAAAGGGTCTGCTTCAGGGGAAAGCTGTGCCTGAAGTTAGCCAACAATACAAACCCGATACACTGCATAGGAAACAAAATACCCCAATAGCCAAGCAATTTCCATGTCAAATACCATCTGCGCAGCAGCTCCGTCTGTGAATGTGAGTGGTCGCCTGTAGCCTCTATCCCTGCTCCCGCCGCTACCACCCCATACCTTCACACCGCGCAACCCGGCCAGCGCGTCCTGCTCCCACCGGTGGCAGAGGCTCTTCCCCCTCGCCCAGTCTTGAGCTGCAAGTGATTCCTATTGGCCAAGGTGTCCATGTAAATAGGTGTGAAAGAAACCAGAGCTGGCCAGGCTCTTTCCCTCTCGCTCAGTCCCCTCCCTCTGCATCCCCCGCTCCCCCTCCTCTTCCTCCTCCTCCCAAGGCGATTGTCATATGATAGCTAAGAAGTGGCACATTAATGAAGCACCGCTACAGGGGTCTTTTCTGCTCCTGTCACCGCTTAAAACTATCAGATGGTTCGAGGGAGGACATGGAGGCAGCTACCTAGCTCAGCGGAGCTGCGGAGCCCAGAGCAGCGCCCTCCGGAGCCCGAGGCCGCTGCTGCCAGCGTCCGCGCCGGAACTCCGCAGCCGAGCTCGGCCACCCGCGGAGCGCACGGCCAGAAGCGCCAGGGACCCGGCGGCGCGGGGCGCTGCGGGGCTGAGCTGCTGAGCTCAGAGACGTACGGAGCCCAGCTGAACCTGGACACTGCGCCCTGAGCAGCAGCGCCATCCCGGATGCGGACGCGCAACTTGGGGCAACTTTAAGGTGAGCGGCTCACGGTTGCATCTCTACTCCCAGTTCCCGCTGCAGGTCCGGGCTTACTTCCAGGCTACCCTCACACCGCTTGCCGGCTTCCTTTCCCGCGCCCCCTGGCTGCGTCCCACTCGACGCACAAAGTTGGTGGCTAAAGAGCTTAGACGCTGGCTGATCCAGCGCCAAAGCCCCATACTTGCGCCACCCCCGAAAGTCTGCTCTTGGCCTGGTTGACCTCCTCTGTGCATCCACGTCCTCCTCCCTCCCCCGCTTATCTTTCCCCCTTCCCAGATCCAAGCACGCCCGCGCGGACCCAGAGCTAGGAGGGGGCAAAGAAGATGCCTCGGCCGGGCCGCAACACGTACAGCGACCAGAAGCCGCCCTACTCATACATATCGCTAACCGCCATGGCCATCCAGAGCTCGCCAGAGAAGATGCTGCCGTTGAGCGAAATCTACAAGTTCATCATGGACCGCTTCCCCTACTATCGGGAGAACACGCAGCGCTGGCAGAACAGCCTGCGCCACAACCTCTCCTTCAACGATTGCTTCATTAAGATCCCGCGGCGGCCAGACCAGCCTGGAAAGGGCAGCTTCTGGGCGCTGCACCCCAGCTGCGGGGACATGTTCGAGAATGGCAGCTTCCTGAGGCGCCGCAAGCGCTTTAAGGTGCTCAAGTCGGACCACCTGGCGCCCAGCAAGCCCGCTGACGCCGCGCAGTACCTGCAGCAGCAGGCCAAGCTGCGCCTGAGCGCGCTGGCCGCCTCGGGCACGCACCTGCCGCAGATGCCCACGGCCGCCTACAACCTGGGCGGCGTGGCGCAGCCCTCAGGCTTCAAGCATCCCTTTGCCATCGAGAATATCATCGCACGCGAGTACAAGATGCCCGGGGGGCTGGCCTTCTCCGCCATCAGCCCGTGCCCGCCGCCTACCCGCTCCCCAACCAGTTGACTACGATGGGCAGCTCTCTGGGCACCGGCTGGCCACACGTGTACGGTTCCGCAGGCATGATCGATTCAGCCACCCCTATCTCCATGGCAAGTGGCGATTACAGCGCCTACGGCGTGCCACTAAAGCCTCTGTGTCATGCAGCGGGCCAGACACTGCCCGCCATCCCGGTGCCCATCAAGCCCACACCGGCCGCAGTGCCTGCCCTGCCCGCGCTGCCTGCGCCCATCCCCACCTTGCTCTCGAACTCGCCGCCCTCGCTTAGCCCCACGTCCTCTCAAACAGCCACCAGCCAAAGCAGCCCCGCTACTCCCAGCGAAACGCTCACCAGCCCGGCCTCCGCCTTGCACTCAGTGGCGGTGCACTGACCCGCAGAGGCCGGCGCCCCTTCTTGTTCCCCTCCCCGCCAGCTCACTCGCCTCCCTCGGCTCCCAGTCTTGCCCTCCTCGACTTGGGACACCCTAATTTGTCCATTTCACCTTCGGCCAACCCTCTCTTCCCCGTGAGAACTTTTGTTTTGGACCCAGGAAACGAAACACAAACTTGCAGATGGGCCAGGAGGCGCGCGTGGGAGTTGTCCTCGCCCCCAAGAGGGAAAGGCAGGGAACGCCTGAGCCAAGTCGTCCCATGCCCGGGGCCCCGAAACCCTCTCCCACTGAAGAGGCAGGAGAGTGCTGCCTCCTGCCGCCTCGGAGAAGAGCGCGTCTTCGTTCGGCCCGGATCCGCGAGGCTCTGGACACGGCGCCGCCGTTAGCTCCAAGCCCAGAGAAACCGTCTCCGAGGTTTCCTGGAACGTATCTCCCCTAAGGGCTGCAGCCACCCAGCGGAGAGCCAGATCTCTGTTTACGTCTCGGAAATCTGCCGCGAAAAGGGACCACTAACTTCCTACCCTACTCGCCTCCGCCCATCCGGCAGGGGCTGGGCGGACCGCAGCTTCCCTGAGAAGCGGCCCTGCTTCCGCGGCTTCTGCAGGGTTTTTTTGTTTGGGTTTTGTTTTCTGCCAGAGGCTCCTGGTGCTGGGAGTTTAGGGGAGAGGCTACCAAGCTGGGAAGGAGACGTCTGTCCTCAACACAAACAAAATAAAAGTAAAAGTAACCTTGTATGTTTACAAAGCGCCCGGGAGAACGTAAACAGTGAACTTGAATCCGTATTGCTTTGGCGGGCGAGCGGGCAAAGCCCACTTTACAAGTACCTGTTGTAATGTGAATGTTTCCTCTGCATTTCTGGCCAGGTTTAGGGGAGGGAAGGGGTGGGTATGGGAAAGTTAATTAGGATGTTAACTTTCCGATTACTTAGAGACCTTTTAAACTATTTATTTTATTGTTGGAAGGGAAAAAAAAATGAAATAAGTCCAAACTAAGAAACCATCAAGGGCAACCCTAGAAGAACTTAGATAAGCTGACTGGTAACATGAAGGAGGTGTCACCGGCTAGGTCTCCCATGGACAAGTCTTTCTGTTTGCTACAGGAACTTTCCCAAGAAGCTCAAGGGCTGCAAAGAGATGTAAATGATTGTGAATAGGAATGATTATACACTGTGTAAAATGCACTTTTGTTTGCTATATTCCTTTAGAATCTTAGGTAATTTGCTGGAAAACAAACTGCTGTTCTGGTGTGACCTGCTTAAGTTAAAAAAAAAAGTTGTAGCGTCATCAGAGCCGTGCCATTGTTACCTTTCATTTTCTCTCCCTCCCTGTACAGAATTAGCATGGCGTTTTAAATATTGATGTTCTTGTTCCCAGCATGCCTGTTTAAGATAAAGAATTTTAAAAAGGTGTCTACATTAAATTATGAACCTAGTCCAAATAATATTTTCTCATTAAAATATGTAAATTCAAATTTTAGTTGTGTGTGTTTTTGAAAAGTTGCTACAAACAATAACTCTGCCAAAGATAGATGTAGTGCTTCTCTAAGCATGCTTTCTGCAGTTCATTGTCTGAGTAGTTTGTCATTTTCATAACTTATTTTTAAACAAACCTCCTCTTATGCACTTGCAGACCAGGGGAGAAATTATTCAGATGAACTCTTGAAGACATTTGCCCAGAGAGAGAGATGAAGTTGTCTATTCTCTAGTATAGATCAGGTGCACACGTGCAGTGCTGAAAGAGAAACTGTTAGTGGAAAAAAAAATAGTACTTTATATTTATTTTGTCTATCTTAAAACATACATTTTACAAAATAGACAGTAGTTGTATGAATATATGGCTTCTATAGAAACCAGGTAGAGGCGATATGGAGATACAGAACTTGAAAGCAAACTTGCTTACTCAATATTTATATTCTGATACACCTATTTGCAGTGACCCTTCATTTCCTTGGTCCTTTAAATTATTGCAGTCGTTGAAATTTTCTTTTTCAGAAGTTACTTAAAAGTCCACCTAGCTTGTCAAGAAACCTGTTCACTTTTAACTGAATAGATTTCTCTTTAATCCTTCATCTGGGAAAATAATGCTTTGTGCATTTATTTTAAAGAAATGAATGAAGTTAAATACCTGCCTGTAAGTATTTGCTTTTTCTTGAAATTTTTGCAGAGAATTAAAGTTTGCCAAGAATGTATGGCTCAAGGCCAATTAAAACTTTGTTGAAGGGCTCACCATATTTCCAGAGTGAGGTGTGTATTCAACTAATGAAGTTACAAGACAAAGACAAACTTAAATGGTGATTAACACTTTACTGTGTAAAATGATTAAACAAGAGACCTTGTGCAACACAGAGAAACCCACCCAGAAATCATCATGACTATACTCCACTAGGAGAACCCTTAGCACCTGCGACCTTTATATATTCAGAGGGTTATCTGAAAAAAAAATTAGGATTAATGCAAAGGATAATTAATCCTGTTGTGACTTTTTTTTTTTTAAAGGAAGGATCCCACACACAGCCAAAAAAAAAAAAGGTGGAAAATAAATGAATCATTGGACTGATTAAAATGCATGAAGCCACTAAAGCTCGTCAGACAGGGGACAACTAAACTCATTCATCAAGCCCAATTCACAATTATATCAACACGATCAGCTAAAGAAAGCCTGGAAAACTTATCCACCCTGGGCCAGGAAACTCTTGAAACTTTGTTCCCAAGCAGAAATCATCTACAGTTTAAAAAAAAAATGAAATACCATTTGCACTACTTTCTGCAAAATAAAATTAAAAGCCATCTCTGGAATATTCTAATCTCCTGGAATTCACTAACACTGCATTTGAACTGCGAATGAAGGGAGCATAAAGGGCTAACATGGGCCTCAAACGTTTTATAAATTTTCAGCTTACATAGGTAAAATGCTCTTCCTAGCAGCAGCAATAGAATTTAGAGGCAAGTGACGTGTACATACACACATTTAATGAACAGAGGCAAATAAGATGCAAGTCCTATTTCTGATTTTTAGCAAAGGACTGATTTCAAGTCAGCATTTGAAAATGTGCTTTTCAGCTGTTAAGTTCGTCATGGTGTATTGCAAAGAATGAAATAACTTCGGCATTGTGAGTCCTCCTTTCACCACTGCAGGCATCTTTTCTCAGACGAAGTTGAATGAGTAAAGTAAAAAATCCATTGATGATATTTTGACCTTCATCAGGAATCCAAAGGCAGCCCAAACACACAGGCCTCCATCCCGCTCCAACTCCAGCTTTGAGACTTGCACCCAGTTCAGCTGAAGCACCCCACAAATAAGGAAGTTTATAACTTCCATACCTTCAATGGCTCTCTTTGTCATGTTAAATCTTTCACCTGGCTCAAGTCCAAAGTCAATACACATAGCTTTAAAATAAAACTGGAAAAGACAACCCCGTGTAGTAAGGTGTATATGTTAGGGATCTCACCCAGAGAATGGAGTAAAGCTATATTATTTTCTATTTTGTAAATTTGGACAATATGATTTTTTAAAATTTAGGTTTTTGATTTGAAAGTTGGACTCTTCTGTTACTTTTGGTGTTTTGCATGCTTCTGTACTCAACTGTGTTTTTCAGTGGCTTTCTCTGTGATTTGGGGAAATGCTTACACAATGGATGAGTTTTGAGAGAGAGAGAGAGAGAGAGAGAAGCTGTTGAAGTTCTCACTGTTTCTATTGCCTGGGCTGGGGGTTTTGAGAAGCAGAAGCGGTGCTATTAAATGGTCCTTGGAATGGCTTAAATATTACAGCAGCGAGCTTAATTCCTTTAAAATAGATGAGAACACTGAATGTCCAGGAAGCATAAATCTAGCCAGGTGCTCAAGTGGTAGGTGGGAGGGAGAAAGCATCCAAGGGGAGTGCTTCTAACAGAAGGTTTTACATTAGTTTATGCCAGATTGGGGGTGGTTCAGGGAGGGTTTATACTTTTGCAAATGGAAGCTCCCTTTGTAAAAAGGTATCCATTTAAGTAACAACAGGATCAGAATCTGTTCTTCAATTCTTAATATAAATGTCAATTAATTTTTTTCTCCTAAAGCCACATATACACAGAGACACCCAAACAAAAACAAAACAAAAACAATCCAACCCACCAGCTGTGAAGCCTCAAAAGGGATGCATTTGTTTCGTTTAAACTAACAACAAATTATCTAATTAATATGTTTCAATTACAGCATGAAAGGCACAGCCCTTGGACCGCCCGCCGTGGGGGCACAATAGCCCCAGAGCCTACTCTAGGAATTTACAATAACTTCACATCTGTTTCTTTATTTCCCACTTTTTGAATCTAAAACTCCTCTCAAGATCACTTCAAACCACAGCCTGAGTTATGAAATATGTCCCGGTGTTAAAGGGGGATGAAACTTTGCTTCATTTGCAAGCAAAAAAGTGAAAGCCCATTGAAGAGCATTAAACAAATATATTAGAATTCTGTCACTTTATGCAATTGAGTAGATCAAATGAAGGGTCCCGGCCACTTCATTCACTCTCATTCACTCGAATAGAAATGCAAAGAATAGCAACCCGAGACTAGGCCACCGATGTAGATTTAGCTCCTTTTTACTCGGAGACAAAAAGGCTGAATTTTCACAAACACATTGCTGACTCGGGGACTAGGAAACCAGCACTGGAACCCCTTTGGAATTTAAATTCATTTTATCTTCCTCTCTCTTTGCGGGGATCTGTTTGCACTACAGTGCAGGATGCAGCAGGCATCCTCCGGCTTCTGAAAACTGGGGGAGGGGAAGACCGTGAGTGGGGGTCACTATGTGGGCCTCAGGAGTCTCAAGGAGCTCCTGGTGGTCAACTGACACTTGGGTCTAAGACAATAACTTTGATTTAAACAAACCTTTATCTACACCATTATAAACATCAGTAGATCACACACATCTCCTAGCCTCTTACCTCCCTGCTTGGCACGAATTATATAAATAGCTTGTTTTCAAAGACCAGAATCCCATCTGGGTCATCCAGTTTTCTTCTTTCAACTAATATCTGGTCAGTGGTGTCACAACAGACTTGAAAGCTCAGCTTTCAACCTCACCCGCTCAGTACTGTTCTGTCTCTCCCACATACGCACGTGCATACATACACTTTCCGATAGCTACCCTATCTGAGCACAGTGACTGTAAATTTGTTAAGCAAAAATCAAGAGATGAGACATTCTTTGCTTAGATTTTCCAGGTTAGATCTTCTTACATTTTCATCTCCCATTTCTGGGTGGGGTGGGAAAAAGCCGCATGTGTCTGTGTTAACTGAGATAATCTTGTAGAGATGGAGTAGAGATACTTCTGTCCTGGTCTTCAATGGCTGATAGTTTTGTTTTGACGAACTTTATAGATTTTTATGTTGTCAGCACCTTAGAAAGCTTACATTGGCTGTTTGAAGCTGCTTCCAGAGACAGAGCAGGGAAAAATAAAGCAGCAGGTTTCTCAGCTTTTGAGATGTGACTGCAGAGGAATGAACAAGTTTTCCTAAAACTTGTAGTCTAAATGAGATCTGATCTGAAGGAGGAAGTATAGGGAGGGGTTCTACTGGATTTTTAAAATGTGTCTGGCACTTTTTCCAGATACATCCAAACCTTGAATACTTTTCATTTTAGCTTAGAGATTTGTTAGGTCATACTTGACACTATTTTTCATTTAATTTGTGAGACTGCTGTCTGGAGCAGGAGACATGAGGTAGCCCAGACCTACAGCTACATAAAAGACACTGAAGAGATAGCTGGCTGTTTCATAACCGTAAGCTATCAAACTCACTGTAAGTAATAATAAGCAATAAACTGATCAGAATGGTAAAATAAGAAAGGTATCAGGAAACAACCATGAAAAAATTATAACTGTTTAAATAAAGCCTTCCTTAGAAGACTTTTCTTCCAGAAATTTTCAGGAATATACGGACCAAAGGTTCTTTGGAGGCAGCCTCCTTTTGCCTGTGTCTGCAAATAACTGATGTCAAATCAGTTGCAAGCTTTTGAAGGAACAAACTCAGAGCATTAATTAGAGCAGCTGAAGCTCACAGATAAAAAGCATTCTTTAAATATCTGTTGTTTGGAGACACTGTGATTCTGATTCATGTTTTACAGACTGTATATTTTTATTTACTCAAATAATTTCTTCCCCAGAGTGTACCCTGTTGACTGGGCTTACTAAGGTACACTGTAAGTGCAAAAAGAACTGTTGGTTTGCAGAAATAAGTGTTTCCAAACTCTGCTTTTACTAATGATTTCTCTCCCCTCCTTTCTGAAATACAATGCATTGGTCCATGATTCCAGCACACAGGAGCATATAGAGAAACTGTTCAATAGAGGATCTTAATTTTGTGCCACTTAGAGGAAGCTTAGTATTTATGAAGTAGTATCTAGAGTGTTTTACATTAATTAGAGCAGCTCCTTGGAGAGACATTACAGCCAAGAATGGTTTCACACAACAGGGAAACACTGAGCATTTCAACTCCCCTGCAAGATTTGCCATAGAAAAAGACAGAGCTGTGAGGGTCTGTTCACTCGGAACTGTCAACATATATATTATTTATTTACATATGTTTGATAGAGAAAGGTCTATCTATAACTGTTTCAATAAACTGATCATTGCAAAGTTTCCTGTCACCCTGGTTGCTGTGATATTTCATGTCAGCTACAAAACAGCCACAACAATAACCTGAAATAATGGTCTGTCTCAAGATTCCTGATGTGATTTCATATTGGATGAAAAAAACTGACAAATGACTATCCAATATTCCATGTTCAATGGATGAGTCAGTCCACATCTTATAGTTCTGTGACTTCCTGGAAGATGTTAAGAGTTCTCATCCTTGTGTGTATGTTGGTGGGGAGGGAGACAGCAGGGGAGAGTAAGGAACAACAGCCAAGGATGAAATTTGATGACTATCTCATCAGTCGAGATGGTATATATGCCGTGATTCCTAACTTCCTGGAAGATGTTAAGAGTTCTCATCCTTGTGTGTATGTTGGTGGGGAGGGAGACAGCAGGGGAGAGTAAGGAACAACAGCCAAGGATGAAATTTGATGACTATCTCATCAGTCGAGATGGTATATATGCCGTGATTCCTGTCCCTAACACAGAGGAATAACTGGCTGAATGAATGGGAGTTATGAGTGCAGTCTCCTTAGTTTAAGTAAAAATGCTTTGCCTTTGTTCCAGGTGTCAGTAGTAAGTAAGAGCACTGACTGGACATTTTAGCTGTGATACGAAGTTTGTACAATTTAAACCTTTGAAATGCATTTGCAATACTTTGGATGCTATTAGCTTTAATAAAAGGCAAACTCCTCCCATAAAACAAGAAAATGAAAATGATTAACTTTGACATAGAAATATAAACACCAATTTGATTAATTATATTGCTAATTATTCTTTGCTTTGGAGCCAAACATTATCCAATTCTTAAAATGACAGATGCTGAATAAATCACAAAAAATAATTACTTGGAATCTCACTGCACTGAGAAATGGTGGTGCTTATGAAGAGATTTATATTGATTTCTCAATGTTTATTTGCTTTTGTTCTATTTTATTTAGAAATTTAGACTTTACTGTAAAAATATTACGACTCTGTAATAGAAGTATTTTTTCTATATGTTCCTATTCATATAGTAAAATAACCAGTTTCTCTTCTCAATATGTTCCATAATTATAACCAGTATATATAGCTTTGTATATCTCACTTTTCCTCATGTTTTTATAACATGAGAATATATAATATTCATAACCATCAGTTTTAATGGTTGTATAGCTTGCCAACTAAATGAATTCTCCTGATTGGGGCATTTTGAATGATTTTAGGTTAGCTTTTTTGTTTGTCTGTCTGTTTGATTTGCTAGTTTTACAAAGATCATTGCAGTGAGTCTTTTATACCTAACTATGATGTAAAAATACATTAATATTGACATGTGGAATTTCCTAACAGCTCCTTGCAAATTCAATAATGTGATTTAATTTAGGATTCTGCTTCAGTTCTTACATTTCCATTGGTCTCTGCCCTCGACCTAGAGCAATACTGCTGGACTTAGAATCACAAAGACACTGAAGGAATCATGAAGACACTGAATGTTAGAGCTGGAAAAGTCCAGACAGATTCCAGGTAAGTCAATTATTTCATTCATTTAATCCCACTGATACATTCCTTTATCTGTACCCAAATAATTTAACAATATCAAAACCAAGTTCTGAAAGTAAAAAATTCAGTCCTACCACCAATGCCAAATCAATGCAACAAAAAATTAGAAATCACAGAAGTACTGACATTATCCAAATGAAGGCTTTTACCTGATAACGTAAGCTCACCTCCTTGTAAGGCAGTATAGAAAGCATGACAAGCTGTAGCTCTTTGAAGGGGGGCTGGGAGGTACTTTGAGTAACTAGAAGGAATGGTCACTGCTTAGTTCCAGGTCTGAGGAGAAAGGGATCCACCCTCAAGTCTGAACCATTCCATAACCCTGTGATACCCTCTTGACACTGTAAACAAGTTGCCCTCCAGCAGACTGCCAGGAGGCTAGAGCAGCAGTCCCCAACCTTTTTGGCATCAGGAACCAGTTCCATGGAAGACAGTTTTCCCGCAGACTGGGGTGGAGGAGATGGGTTTGGAATGATTCAAGGGCATTGCATTTACTGTGCACTTTAATTTCTATTATCACGTCAGTTCCACCTCAGATCACCAGGATTAGATCCCAAGCCTGGGGACCCCTGGTGTAGAGGGTCCAGGCTCACAGCAGGTGTTACCATGTCATTTCTTCAGCAGCTGTGAGATGCTAATTCTCAAGGTGGGAAATGGCAGGAAGGGTCCCCTGGGGTGGTGATGGCCAAGGAATCTGGCTTCTGACTTTGTCTAGTTAACGCAACGTTTCATTTCAACCTTTCTTATATGACTCTTTCATGTCTGATTTCCCCACTCTAGGTCCTCCAGATCTTATTTGTTTTCAGTCAAGTGGCTTCACGCTCTGTGAGATATGACACAGGTGCGGATGGGGTGCTTGTCAGTTGAAGAACATCCAGGCAGCCTGGAGTGGAGCTGGGGAGAAAAACAAGCAGAGAGAGCGCCATAACTTGTGACTAAGGCGGAGATCATCTCCTGAACTGCAATCAGCGCTTTCTGGTGGGAAAAAATCATGGAACCAAGTGAATTTGTTCACAACTACTCGACTGTAGTTCCCAAACCATGCCAACCATGCCAACTACCATCTCCTGAGTTGATCACTTCTGACTTCAGCTTGGCTCACTTAACAATGCGAGGAGAGACATAGGAGGGACAGAGGAAGGCTTGGAGGAAGAGAAGCTGGGTGCAAATCTGATGATTCTGCTAGCACGGTCCTTTCAAAGGGTCCCCGAACACATCTCCTCCTTTTGATTTAATTCCAGCCAATTCAACTCAGTGTCATTTAATTCAATTAGACAAATATCACTAAGCATCACATGTATAAACAAGATCTTTCCAGAAGATTATTTTGCTCAGAAGACCTTAATTTGAGTCCTGGTGCTACTGCTGCTAAGTCGCTTCAGTCCTGTCCGACTCTGTGCGACCCCATAGATGGCAGCCCCCCAGGCTCCCTCATCCCTGGAATTCTCCAGGCAAGAGCACTGGAATGGGCTGCCATTTCCTTCTCCTACTTTCACCTAAATGGTTCTGAGCAAGTCTCCTGAGTTCTCTCTGTTACCCTTCTCTCAGAAGGGAACAAGGTGAGCCTTTGAGGCTTGTTGAGTGATCAAGAGGAGCAAAGCAGATGAAAGCACTTTGAAGCGCCATGCAAACTTAAGTTACCATTATTGTTAATGATGGATAAATAGTAAAGTAAAAATCATTATTAAAAATTGTCCTGACAACCCACAGAACAGGAGAAAATATCTGCAATCAAAGCAACTGACAAGGGTTTAATCTCTAAAATATACGAAAAGCTCATGCAGCTCAACATAAAACAATAAAAAATGGGTGGAAGATCTAAACAGACATTTCTCCAAAGAAGACATACAGATAGTCAAAAGCACATGATAAGATGCTTGATATTACTAATTATTAGAGAAATGAAATAAAAACTACTACAGTGTGGTATCATCTCACACTGATCAGAACAGCCATCATCAAAATATCTACAAGCAAAAAATACTAGAGAGGGTGTGAAGAAAAGGGAACCCTCTTATAATGTTGGTGGGAGCATATATTATAGACACAGAGCCACTATGGAGAACACAGTATGAAGTTTCTTTAAAAAAATAAAAATAGACCTACCATATGACCCTGCAGTTCCATTCCTGGACATATACCCAGAGAAAACATAATTTGAAACAACACATGCATCCCAGTGTTCAGTCCAGCACTATTTACAGTAACCAGGACAATCTAAATGTCCATAGACAGAGGAATGAGTAAAGACATTGAGGTACATATGCACAATGGAAAGTTACTCAGCCATAAAACAGAACAAAATAATGCCATTTGCTGCAACTGTTCGATATATGGTAGTGTGTATATACGTCAATCCTACTCTCTCAATTCATCTCGCCCTCCTCTTTCCCTGTATCCACAACTTGATTCTCTATATCTGTATCTCTACTCCTGCCCTACAAACAAGCACATCTCTGCCATCTTTACAGATTCTATATGGTAATATATGACATTTATTTTTCTCTTTCTGACTTACTTCACTCTGTATGACAGACTCTAGGTCCATCCACATCACTACAAATGACCCAATTTCATTCCTTTATATGGCCAAGTATTATTCCATTGTAACAGGTTTTTACTATGTCCATTTTACAGATAAAAATATTGAAGCATGGGGCATTTAACTAATTTGTCGAAAGTTACTCAGCTAGGAAACAATATCAATGCCCAAGGGACTCTCAATAAAAGATGCTTTAAAATAAGGATACTTTGTTACAGAAGGCAGCAGAACACACACAAGTTCTCAGACCCAAGGGCTATAGCAAGTTCATTAAGGTCTGCAGAGAGAGAAGGAGGGTTACCCTCTGCTGGCTTTAAGCCAACTAGCTCAGACACAAGATGGATTTTTGCAGCTGCCAATCTAATTATTCTTTTGTCACTTCGCTTACTCCTCCCAGCTTTACCGTGAGTTACGACTCACTAAATTGCATTTTCTTCCTAAGCAAACTTCTATTTGACTTATGCAGGGCTGGGAGTGGGTGGGGGGTAAGGCTGGGGGAGAGATCACCTTCAATAGAACCAAAAAACCAGAAACAACCCTTGGACGTCCCTGGTGGTGCAGTGGATAAGAATCCACCTGCCAATCCAGGAGGCACACTTTGACCCCCGGGTGGGAAGATTCCACATGCTGGAGAGCAACTAAGCCCAAGTGCCACAACTGCTGAGCCTGTGCTCAAAAGTCTGAGAGTCACAACTGTGGAGCCCACATGCCTCAGCTACTGAAGCTGGCTTGTGTACAGTCTATACTCTGCAACAAGAGAAACCACTGCAATGAGAAGCCCAAGCATTGCAACAAAGAGTAGCCCCAGCTCAGTGCAACCAGAGAACACCAGCATGCAGCAACGAAGACCCAAAGCAGCTTAAAAAAACAAAACCGAAAAAAAAAAAAAAAAAACCCTCTATGCTAACTCACAACAACTTTTGTTTTCAATCTCGGTCAGATCAGACACCAAAAAGTCACAGTGGAACACTGTCACATGCCTCTCCTCACCCCCTTAAAAAAAATGGACTTCAGGGTATAACAAACCAACCTGGATTCATCCACAATTAATTCAGATCTTCTGGGAATAAAAGCAACTGATCCAATACAAACTCTAAGCAAGAATGTATTCTTGCAGTTAGAGGAAAACAGCCAACTTATGTGTCTTTTTCTTCCCTTGCAGTCTCTGTCAGATCAAAACATAACTCGGAAGGGGGTTAGTAATGTCAATGTGATTTTAGAAAGAATGGGATAAAACGAAGGAAAGGAGCAAGAGAGGGAAGGAGGGGAAGGGAAGAAAGAAGACTGATTTAACTTTCTCAGTAAGTATGATTTTATTTATTGCTGACGGAACCAAATAATGAAGGGATCATTTAGTGAGCTTTTAATGCTCAAACTTTAGTGATACTTTCTAAAAGTATGCTTGGATACTCACATATCTTTTACAATCTAACTACCAGGGGCCTAGTGTTTATACACTTGTAAACAAGCTTTTCTGAATGTTGAGCTTTAAGCCAACGTTTTCACTCTCCACTTTCACTTTCATCAAGAGGCTCTTTAGTGCCTCTTCACTTTCTGCCATAAGGGTGGTGTCATCTGCATATCTGAGGTTATTGATATTTCTCCTGGCAATCTTGATTCCAGCTTGTGCTTCTTCCAGCCCAGCGTTTCTCATGATGTACTCTGCACAGAAGTTAAATAAGCAGGGTGACAATATACAGCCTTGACGTATTCCTTTTCCTACTTGGAACCAGTCTGTTGTTCCATATCTAGTTCTCACTGTTGCTTCCTGACCTGCATGTAGGTTTCTCAAGAGGCAGGTCAGGTGGTCTGGTATTCCCATCTCTTTCAGAATTTTCCACAGTTTATTGTGATCCACACAGACCAAGGCTTTGGCATAGTCAATTAAGCAGAAATAGATATTTTTCTGGAACTCTCTTGCTTTTTCCATGATCCAGCAGATATTGGCAATTTGATCTCTGGTTCCTCTGTCTTTTCTAAAACCAGCTTGAACATCTGGAAGTTCACGGTTCATGTATTGCTGAAGCCTGGCTTGGAGAATTTTGAGCATTACTTTACTAGAAAAAGTTGGCTTAAAGCTCAACATTCAGAAAACTAAGATCATGGCATCTGGTCCAATCGCTTCATGGAAAATAGATGGGGAAACAGTGACAGACTTTATTTTTTTGAGTTCCAAAATCACTGCAGATGGTGACTGCAGCCATGAAATTAAAAGACGCTTACTCCTTGGAAGAAAAGTTATGACCAACCTAGATAGTATATTCAAAAGCAAAGACACTACTTTGCCAACAAAGGTCCGTCTAGTCAAGGCTATGGTTTTTCCAGTGGTCATGTATGGATGTGAGAGTTGGACTGTGAAGAAAGCTGAGCGCCAAAGAATTGATGCTTTTGAAGTGTGGTGTTGGAGAAGACTCTTGAGAGTCCCTTGGACTGCAAGGAGATCCAACCAGTCATTCTGAAGATCAGCCCTGGGATTACTTTGGAGGGAATGATGCTAAAGCTGAAACTCCAGTACTTTGGCCACCTCATGCAAAGAGTTGACTCACTGGAAAAGACTCTGATGCTGGGAGGGATTGGGGGCAGGAGGAGAAGGGGACGACAGAGGATGAGATGGCTGGATGACATACCTACTCAATGGACGTGAGTCTGAGTGAACTCTGAGAGTTGGTGATGGACAGGGAGGTCTGGCGTGCTGAGATTCATGGGGTTGCAAAGAGTCAGATACGACTGAGTGACTAAACTGAACTGAACTGAAACAAGCTTTTTAAAAAGATTGTATGTCTTGGTGTTTGCATCCAACTCTGTGGCCTCTGCTTTGACTACCAGCTTCAGTTACAACTGCCTCCTAGGACAGACATTTAGGTAGTGGGCTCTGGGCTGGCTGTGTGTTAGGAGTCTCTCAGCCTTGTCATAACTGAGTTGTTTGCTGGATGTGACTGGACTGAGAACACTGGTAAAGTTCACTTAAGCTTCTTGGTCAACTCATCCTGGTTTGGTGGTTCATCTTGTTAATTAAGGTACTGTTGCTGCTGCTAAATCGCTTCAGTCGTGTCTGACTCTTAGCGACCCCATGGACTACAGCCCACCCGGCTCCTCCATCCATGGGATTTTCCAGGCAAGAGTACTGGAGTGGAGTGCCATTGCCTAATAGTGTCATATATCCTGTATTTCTAGCTTCTCTGTGCTGCATAATCCCCCCCTTCCCCAACTACAAGAGGTCCCGGGGCTACTACTCCAATTACCATGCTTCAATCTAGAGTTATTCCAGCCCACTTCATTTTTTAAAAAATTGGGATATTGTTGCTTTTCATGTTGTATTAGTGTCTGCTGTACAATGAAGTGAATTAGCTATGCATGCATGCTAATTGGCTTCAGTTGTGTCCAACTCTGTGACCCTGTGGACAGCAGCCCCGAGGCTCCTCTGTCCACAGGATTCTCTAGGCAAGAATACTGGAGTGGGTTGCCATTTCCTTCTCCAAGGATTAGCTATATATATACATATATCCCCTTCTTCTTGGATTCCCTCCCACCCCACCCAATCCCACCATTGTAGGTCATCACAGAACCCTGAGCTATCCAGCAGGTTCCCACTAGTATCTGTTTTATACATGGCAGTGAACGTATGTCAATCCCAATTTCCCAAACCATTCCCACTGTGTATCCACTGGTCCATTCTCTACATGGTCTCTATTCCTGCCTTGCAAACAGGTTCATCTATGTTTTTCTTCTAGATTCCACATATATGCATTAATAAACAACAATTGTTTTTCTCCTGATTTACTTCACACTCTCTGACAGATTCTGGGTAGGTCCATTCATATCTCTACAAATGACCCAATATCATTCCTTTTTATGGCTAATTAATATTCTCTTGCATAGCAACCTAAATGTACAGTGACAGATGAATGGATAAAGATGCGGTACAGCCAACATCATCTCTAAAGATGGATCTAATCACAATGGTCAGGGTGCTTTTTCCAAATTTCTCCCTTCTTCTGTTCTATTTCCATCTGACTTTTGAAATAGCCATCTATGCAGGGCTCAGCCAGTCAACTGACAGTCTTCTAGGATTGGTGTCTGTGCCATATTCCTTGGCACAGGGCACAGAGATGGCAAAGAAAAAGGGACATGGGTAGAAGATGTTTTTAGATGCTAAAATCTTTGACTGTGCGAATCACAACAAACTAAGGAAAATTCTTAAACAGACGGGAATACTAGACCACCTTACCTGCCTCCTGAGAAACCTGTATGCAGGACAAGAAGCAACACAACTGGACATGGAACAATGAACTGGTTCAAAACTGCGATAGAAGTACATCAAGGCTGAATATTGTCACCCTGCTTATTTAACTAATATTCAGAGTGAATATCATACAAAATGCCAGGCAGGATGAATCACAAGCTGGAATCAAGATTGCTAGGAGAAATAGCGACAAGCTCAGATATGCAAATGAAATTACTCTAATGGCAGAAAGTGAAGAGGAACTAAAGAGCCTCTTGATGAAGGTAAAAGAGGAGAGTGAAAGAGCTGGCTTAAAACTCAACACTCAAAAAGTGAAGATCATGGCATCCAGTCCCATCACTTCATAGCAAATAGATGGGGAAACAATGAAAACAGTGACAGACTTTATTTTCTTAGACTTCAAAATCACTGCAGGTGGTAACTGCAGCCATGAAATTAAAAGACTTGCTCTTTGGAAGAAAAGCTATGACAAACCTAGACAGCATATTAAAAAGCAGAGATGTTACTTTGCCAACAAAGGTTCACATAGTCAAAGCTATGGTTTTTCCAGTAGTCATGTATAGATGTGAGAGTTGGACCATAAAGAAGGCTGAATGCCGAGGAACTTATGCTTTTGAACTGTGGTGCTAGGGAAGACTCTTGAGAGTCCCTTGCACAGTAAGGAGATCAAACCAGTCAATCCTAAAGGAAATCAACTCTGAATATTTGTTGGAAGGAGTGGTGATGAAGCTGAAGCTCCAGTACTTCAGCCATCTGATGTGAAGAGCCAACTCGTTGAAAAGAACCTGATGCTGGGAAAAGATTGAGGGCAAGAGGAGAAGGGGGTGGCACAGGATGAGATGGCTAGATAGCATTACTGACTCAATGAACATGAGTTTGAACAAATTCCAGGAGATAGTAAAGGACACGGAAGCCTAGTCTACTGCTAGATCATGGGGTCACAAAGAGTCAGGCATGACTTAAGCAACTGAACAACAATAGCAACAACAACTGACTCTGCATCCAGTGCTCTTGCCAGTCTACTCTACTACCACTGTGAAATATGGCTTGTCTGTCAAAAAACTACTTATTAATATGATACCATAGAAGCTGCTGTGACAAACAGATGGAGGTGATGGTGAAATGACTGAGAATAGAAAAGACTGAATTTGAAAACTGCTTCCAGTAAATTAGAGGGCATGGTGACTGACTAGAAGAGAGGGGAGGAAACCTGGGAAGGACAGTTAAGGCAAAAGAGTTAATAGCAATTCAGTTAGTCAGGATTCCTTGGATTCTTCAGTAATAGAAACTCAGTTCAAGCTGATAATTCTAACCAAAGTCCCAGGAAGGAGCATGATTATTTCTTAGGGTCATTGGCCCATCCTTAAACCAGTCACTGTAGCTGAGAATATAGTACTCTGATTGGCTAATAATTATAGGTTATGTCCCATCTCCAGGGCCCAGGGAGGCAGGTTCATTACACTGGATTTCTACAAAATGCTGTCTGTACAATGATTAAATATTCAAGCCTGGTTAGCTAGAAATAGGGTTCTATTGATAAAAACAGGGATGGTTGACAGCAAGTAACTTTGGGAAGAAAGTGGTGAGTTTGGTTATGGATCTGCTAAGTTCACACCAGCTCCAACAAAGATGCAGCCCAATCTTGAGTACAGTCATAACCTGAAATCACTCCCACGTTTCTTCAAAAAACTTTAATCTTTTTGACTTTAAAATTAAAAGTAAATTCTGATGACTTGGACAATTTTGGACCATCCATTGGTATCAAACTCTAGTGAAAGAAGCCAAAAAAAAAAAAAAAAAGGCTAAACTTATAGAACCTATAAACAAAGTACGGAAAGATTTTTTTGTGAAAGTGCTAATTACTGGAGACATAATGTCATTTTCATCTCCCTTTCATAAATTTGATGGTTTTACAGCATCCTAAGCTAAAATGGGGGTTGGCAAACTGTAGTCCATGAGACAAATCTTGCATGCCAGCTGGTTTTGTATAGCCCATGAACTAAAAATGGTTTGTATATTTTAAACACTTTGGAAAAAAATCAAAAGATTCCTAATGTTTCATGACACATGAAAATTATATAAAATCTAAATTTCAGTGCCTATTTATAAAGCTTTATTGGAATACATCCATAGTCATTCATTGACACATTGTCTAAGGCTACTTTTGCATTCCTATAGGAGAATTAGGTCTCAACAGAGACCACATGACTTGCAAAACCTCAAATATTTATTATCGGGCTCTTTAAGAAAAGTATGTCAACTTGAGGCCTAAACCTGGAGGTGCCAATTGGCCACTGAGGTTTTTGCTACCTTTATTGAGTGGTAAATGAGCCACAAATCTGGCAAAAGGTCAGGTTGAAGTCTAGATTTTCACCAATAATCCATTTGATTGTGAATTTGGGGGCAATTAATAAGCTTATTCAAAGCTGGTTACAGAACTTGGGTGAAACAGTAAAAGTCTGTCACAGTAAAAGTAAAAGTAAACAGTAAGAGTCTGTCCCAGTTCTCAGTATGTCCTTACATTCTCTGGTTGCTCACAGGATCAGCTCATATGTTTTCACAGGCTCTGGAGTTTTCACAAAGTATTATCAGATATACAATTGGTTTGATCCAAATGGAACATAATATATAGTCAGTATGTGGTAAGGCCTGACTTCTCCTGGATATAACATTTGTTAGGGGTTAAGTAATTAAAATCTTTTCTATAAGGTAGTAAACAAACAAATGAATCCTTTAAGAACCATGCTATTAATATTTGGTATAGCACATTCCAGATGGAATGGAGAGTAGCTGGCTGACTCCCAGAATCTCTCTCCTCTCTCCAAAACCTCCAGTTGCAGTTTGAGAATGAGTGAAGTCCTAAGAAACCTGCTTCTACCAAATAACCTACATTAAGCCAACCAAGGCATTCTCAGGCACAGTGACTGGTCAGAGATGGGCATGTGATCTTAGCTGGTCTGATCAGAGAGATCCTCAGAATTTTGATAGAATGGATTCCCCAAGACAGTCATTTGTTCCTCCTGGAATTTAATGAAAAGTGGCTGGAAGTTGCTAAGTATCATCTCAGGCACTGCAGAAGGAAGAAGAGAGAGACAGAATCAGTTTTCTAGACATTACTGAGTCACTCCATAGAGCACAGCCTGATGCTGTCCTACCCTGGACCTTTGAAGTATCATGAATCAGTAAGCTCCCTTTAGTACTGAAGTCTGTTTGAATCAGGTTTTCATTTACTTCTAACTAAAATATACCAAGGTGGCACAGTGGTGATCTGCCTGCGAATACAAGAGATGCAAGAGACATGGGTACTATCCTTGGATCAGGAAGATCCCCTGGAGCAGGAAATGGCATACTACTTCAGTATTCTTGCCTGGACAATTCCATGGACAAAGGAGCCTGGCAGGCTATAGGCCATAGGGTTGCAAATAGTCGGACACAACTGAACATGAGCATGAAAAAGATAAAATATACCAAGTAACAAAGATTCTTTCATTCCTCCATTTACTCATTCATTTATTCATAAAACATTACGTATTTTTTCTGTTATCAAAAGTTGTCTTTTCTAAACAACCACAATCGAATCCTCAATTCTCCTGTACCAACTGTGTATTCTACAAGACTTTCAGCCGAAGATCTCCTCTCTGGGTTCAGGGACCTCAACTACATAATTTGCTCAGTCACTGAATTATGTCTGACTCTTTGCGACCCCATGGACTATAGCCTGCAGGCCCTCTATCCATGGGATTCTCCAGGCAAGAATACTGGAGCATTGCCATTTCCTTCTCCAAGGGATCTTCTGGACCCATGGATTGAACCTGTGTCTCTTGCATTGGCAGGCAGATTCTTTACCACTGGGCCACCCGGGAAGCTCGTGTGTATCCTTCAATCCAATTCAATCCTGACACTAGCTGCCCAGAGTTAGTGTAGACCCCAGAGATCAAGGATTCAATGCCACAAGACTTTCCCTACAACAGACACCAGCTGGAAAGGGAGCCCCCAGGCTCTCTGCACTTCAGCTTGGCTGATTGCAGATTCAGGGGTTCCCACAGCAATGCACTTTGTGTTCAGCTATTTGCTAGAATAACTCACCTGTTTATTATAAAGGATACAACTCAACAGAACCAAATGTAAGATGCATAGGGCGATGTATTTGGAGTGGGGAGTAAGGCACAGACTTTCCATGTCCTCCATGAGTGCCCCACCTTGTCAGCACATCAGTCTTTTCACTAAGCTAGAAACTCCCTGAAGCCCATCATTTAGAGGTTTTAATGGAGGCCTTATGACATAGGCATGACTGATTAAATCACTGGCCATTGGTCACTGAATTCAATCTCAAGCCCGGCTCACTGAGATGGGGCTGATCGTTCTAACCCTATTAACCACTTGGTAGGTTTTTTGAGTGAAAAGCCCCTATCCAGAAGCTCCCTAGGGTTCTTCTCCATGAGTCATCTCATTAGCATATAAGAGACAATAAATTCCAAGGGTTTTAGGAGCTTTGTGCCAGGAACTCAGGACCAAAACCAAGTATTTATTTTTTTCTCATACCACAGTTACATATACTTGTCAGATACTATGCTCAGCTCTGGAAGACTGTCAGTATGATTTTTAATGATCTTCTTGGGTCAGGAGGGGAAGTGGGGGTGGGGCATAGCACACAGAAACACGGAACTTAAACCAATGAGTTATAAAGTGTCTGTCCGAATAACAGATATTCTAGATATTTTTAGTCATCTTCTAGTCACTTCATAGTGCTAGACTAATACAGGAAAGACATTATCCCTGCTCTAGGTTATACTTTGTCATCCTTTTACTCAGATGATTTTCAAAGTGTTATTAATTAATAATAAATTAATCACAGCAAATTAGTCCAATAAAAGATTTTTACCTGAGACCCTAGTGATTTCCCTTCCACGCTCAATTTATCACACTATTTACGTTACAGATATTGAGACAAAGCCAAATTTTATTTCCCCAGTGCACCCAGGGATTTCTTTACAGGTACATTATTACCTTTAAAAAAAATCCGAGGTTTTGTCCACACATTTTTCCTTTTACTAGAGTATGCAGCCTTTGACTTACAGGAAATCTTTAGCTCTGTCATTCCAAGAAGGCTCGCTCTCTCTTTTTGATGGATTGTTATTTTTTTAGTATTTATTTATTTGGTTTTGCTGGGCCCAAGTTGCACAGTGGAGAATCTTTGACTTTGTTGTAGCATGCAAAGTCTTGAGTTGTAAGCATGCAAGGTCTTGAGTTGTAAGCATGCAAATTCTTAGTTGCAACATGAGGGATCTAATTCACTGACAGGGATCAAATCTGGGCACTCTGCTATGGGAGTATGGAGTCTTAGCCAGTGGACCAGGAGGGATGTCCCTCCAAGAAGGCTAACTCAAACTTGTCAACAGTCTCTAGGAGGTGTGGGATTTCTAGAGATGCCAGTTTCCACTCTCTTGGCTGGGGTGACTTACATGCCAGCCTGGAAAGCACTCAGATGTCAAGGCGTGTGTCTCAGTTGAGTGGCTGACTAGGATATCCAGGACACAAAAGAGACTGGCATAATTTCAATAAGGACAGTGACAAAGAACGTGTGCCTTAGTTTAAAGAATCTGGGAGTCAGATGGATGCAAATGTATTTACTGACTGTGTCACCAGGGCGCAACTACCAAGCATATTCGTGCCTCAGTTTCCCTGAAAAAGAGGGGTCAGGGTTTCCTCTTGGCTGAGAAGTACACAGTAAATGAGCTAAGTCTGTATGGTGGTTGGCCCATGGTTGGTACTGATATATGACTGTCATATTTATAATAAGCACCATCTTATAATATTTCTGGTTACTGTTTTGAAAAAATAATTTTTCGTATTTCTTTCTTTAAAAGTTGTTTCTGTTATTCTTATGGCTTTTCGTTGGCCATGCTCCATGGCATGTGGAATCTTCAGTTCCCCACCTAGGGATCAAATCTGTGCCCACTACACTAGCAGCGCAGAGTCTTAACCACTGGACCACCAGGGAAGCCCCTATTTCGAATTTTTGAAAGAACAATATATGTTCAGCAATCCTACACTGTCTGAATGCTAGACCAGTGCTCTGCTTGAGCACCTACTATGTGCAAGCCTTGCAGGGCAGAGAAGTCATGCCAGACATAGCTTCTGACCTCATGAAACTTACTTCTAGGCTGGGCCATGAAACACTTATATCAGAACAAAGAATGAATATGAGAGTTTGACACAGCAATAGGAAAAGTTTAAAAATAAAATTCAGGATGAATTGCCACACACATTAAACCACGTGTTACATAACCAAGAAGAAAGAGCAGTGACAAGTCAAAATACTTCAGGCGATTTTAGTTTTCATCCCAATTTGGAACTTACAAAATTCTTCCTTTTTTTAAAGTTGATAAAAAGAGCTATTTGGATTTACTGACACCATGTTCCCTAATGATTGGTCTTTCTGATTCCAAAGTTCTATCAACACTCTGATGTTATGTCTTAGGGATGAAAAATCAAGGGGAGATGCTTTGCACAAAACAAACCTCAGATGTCCTAGAACAACCCTTCTCTTCCAAATTCGATTCTTATTTTCAATTCCAAAAACAACACATAAGGCCTCAGAAGGTATAGACTATCTCATGTTTATGCATGTGACCCTGGAGAAGTGAGGATTTCAGATGCCTTTGATTAACACATTGGCTGAAGAAAACATCTCCCCAAAGTTACTTACAGAAGAACCAATTCTCCCTGCCCCCACCTCACCTCAGACCTACAGAAATCTCCATCCTGCATCAATTTACAACAGAGCACTTGCACGACTTTATTGGTATATCTTTCTTATGCATTTGACCAATCAAAATGATAATTTAGACAAACTGGGGATGGCAGAGTGCATTATCCAGCCATATCTCATTATTATGCAAAAAATCAGATATTCACAGCAACTGTCTCATCTATTTATTGTTTGGTTACTCATCTGGAAATTTTAATACTTTCTTCAGGGGCAGGGACTGGCAATAAAAAAATAGACCTATATATCAAACCTTTAACTTCCAGCTATCATTGTGTGCCATAATACAGATGGAGTGGCTATCAGCAAGCTTTACTGTGTTGGTTTACTTCCTTCAACAGAGAATGTGGATTTAAATGGGATAAAGTAACAAAGTCGACTTAAGGCTGGAGGGCCCCTTGGAACCTTCCAGTTACTTTGCAAGTGCAGACAACTGGCTTTAGTCTGCCTCCCAAGGAACTGGTGCCTAGGACTGCCAACAGCTATTTCAAAGATGAGAAGAGCAAGTGTGAGAAGGAATGGGAGGTGTTCAGGGTAAGAGATGAGGGCATCACATCTCAGAAAGGCTATCCCTCATCGCTTTTCATAAGGCAGTGTTTCTATGGGCACATTCCCCTTCTCACTAACACAAATGCCAGCACTGTTTTTAATTACTTTACAATCAACAACATTGAATATTCATCACAAGCTTGTAAAGTATGCCATGGTACTATGTCATTTCATAGTTGGGGAACTGAGGCACAGAGCGGTTACATAACTTTCTCAGCTAGTAGGCAATGAAAGCAAGATTTAAATACAGGCAGCTTGGCTCCAGAATTTGTGTTCTGCATACCAAGTGCACAGAAGCGTAATAGCTCTCTGCTTCTGCTTTTCACCATTTACACCAGAAGAGTAAATTGGTGGGGAACAAACCGTAATCTGCCTCCAAGAGAATTATATGAACTATTGTTTAAAGATCAGATTCTGAAACCTTGATCAACTGACTTAGTAACTTGCATTTTAAAACAAGTTCCCTAGGTTCTTAATCACATAAAAGTTCAAGAATATCAGAATAGATTTTCTGGACTAGGAATCAGAGGGTAATCTAGATTTGGATCCCAATTCTACTGTTGATGAGCTTTGTAACTTTGGAGAAATCATCTGAGCTTTCTCTGCGTAGGTTTCCTCATCTGTATAACGAGGACAAAATAAATCTGTCCTACACATTAGGCAAAGTTGTTTGGAAGAATGAGATGAGAAAAGGCATATGAAAGAAGTCAATAACATGAAAAGATTTCCAAATATGAGCTATTATTATTAGTGGTCTCTCATGACTTCACGCGTGGAAGATTTTTGTCCCTGCTAAAAGTATAGGCTCTTTGTTGGGGGATAGGTGATGCAGCTATATTTCTCTTCTACCCATAGTAACTTGTGCCATGTCAAGCATACTGTAGCTACCAAAACACACTGACTTAATTCAATACATTTTTAAAATATGTAAGCAGGTACACAGAATCAACACTCTTTACTGTTTGCATTTCTAGTGACCAACATTTGTGCACTGTGCCCCCAGACTCCTCAGAATATTTTTGTGTACATTATCACATTTGATTCTCATGAGTCTTGTAGGAAAGAGGGCAGTTAATGGTAATAGCTGCATTGTCCTGGAAAAGATGAAGCTCAGGTTCAATAATTTGCCTAAGGTCATCCAGTTAGTAATCAAATGACAATTTCCATAGTTTACTATGATACCACACAACACAATGAAATGAGTTGCTGTTGGAACAACTGTATCAAAAGAGATGGAAAGTGTCAAATTTTAGAAAAGGGAGAGCCACTACCCACAAGGAATATTATCAGGAGAAAAAATGTTGGTGGTTGGCGGGGGAGATGTTTAATTTGCATAAGGAGCAGCCTGGTCTCCAACAGGTAGGAAACTTGGCCCACTTGGCAGGGACAAGGCCCAAAAAGTAGTGAGCTTATCTGTATATGTGTGGCTATATATGTGTGGCTCTGTTTCTGGTCTCTATCTTTATGCCAATACCACAAAGTCTTAATTAATGTTGCTTAATGGTAGGTCTAGAAAGTTTAAGAATAAACTTAAAGAGTATTAAAATACCCCTGGTGCTGACTTATGCATAGTGCCCATTTTCTTCATATTTAAAGAACCAGTACAACTCTGGAAAAACCAAGATTCTATAAAAAGAACAAGAGGAATATACCGTTAATTTTGTAGGCCCATGGTTTCCGACCTAAGAAAGAGGACATGGGACCATATCCTGGTTTCAACATCTTCCACTTTTTAAAATGATTATTTTTAAGGATTTTTTTTTCAATGTGGACCATTTTTAAAAGTATTTATTGAATTTGTAACAATATCAATTCTGTTGTATGTTTTGGTTTTTTGGTCACAAGGCACATGGGATCTTAACTCCTCGACAAGGGATCAAACCTGTAGCCCCAGCTTTGGAAAGTAAAGTCTCAACCACTGGGCCACCAGGGAAGTCCTTAACATCTTCCAGTTTCGAAAGGCATTCCTTTTGGGCTCAGTTAGACTCTGTTAGCCATCAAATAGTTTTCCAAAGGCAATTATGAATAGGTTTCATCTGCTGGATTGGTCCAAATGCATTTCACATTATAATACTCTTAAACTTTCTAGACCTACCATTAAGCAACATTAATTAAGACTTTGTGGTATTGGCATAAAGACAGAGACCAGAAACAGAGCCACACATATACAGTTAACTGATTTTATACACACATCCAGGTAATTCAATGGTTAAGAAATAGTTCTTTCCATAAATGAAGCTTGAATAAATTGCACATTTATATGAAAGAAATCTCAGCCTTTATCTAAATCATTCACAAAATTTGACACAGGTTGGATCATAGACCTAATGTAAAGCCAAAAGTATGAGACTTTTAGAAAGAATTTAAAAAATAGGAAAATAAATCTTTGTGACCTTGAGTCAGCCAAAGATTTCTTAAAGAACATCATAAAAGAAAAAAACTGATACACTGGAATGAATTTTTTTAATGAAAATATACAAGATATATATTTGATGAAGGACTTGTATCAAATATATGTAAAGAACTTATACAACACAATAATAAGACTAAAAATAATAAGCAAAGATTTGAACAGACATTTCACCAAATGAGAAATATGGGTGGTAAATAGCAATTGAAAAGGTATGTGCTCAAAAATACTACTTATTAGGAAAATGCAAATTTAAAAAACATCTACTAGAATGACTAAATTTTAGAACTCAACAAAGTGTTGATAAGGATGTAGAATTAGTGGGGCTTGTAAACATTTTTGATAGAAATACAAAAAGGACAATCACTTTGGAAAAGAGTTTGGTAATTCCTTATAAACATACCCTTTCCACATCCCAGCAATTCCACTCCTAGGGATTTACCAAGAGGAAAAAATACTCTGCATAAAGATCTATACATGACTATTTATAACAGCCTTATCTTATTTACAATGGCCCCAAACTGGAAACAATCCAAATGTTTTTCAATTGGTAAATAGATAAACAAACAGGTATGTCCAAACAAAAAACACTTCTCAGCAACAAAAAAATGAGCTATTGAGATGCACAACTGCCGGGGTCCAGCCCCGGTGGATCCAGGGTGATTCGAAGGTGAGGACGGAGTCGGCGTCCTAGGAAAAACATTTAACTACAGATAGAGATGGACTAGGAATTTAGCAGAGAAAAAGAGGCCGAATAACTTCGTTAACACAGGGTGCCAATTACCACCTACGTAGGCCGCAGGCGTCGTCCCGTTCTCCCGAAGGAGAGGAGGCACTGAGGGGCCCCCGGTCCAATCTTAGAAGCCCAGGCAGAATTAGTAGGCTTGGTGGGTCCTATGCACCAGATGGGAATTCGACCAGAAAATAGTAAGAGAGAGAGAAAGGGGCCGAATAACTTGGCTTACATGGGGTAGCAATAAAATTCCAGACAAGGAATTTGCACCATGTGCATGGAGGGCACCCATGCTCCAGATGGGAATTCAGCCAGAAAACTGGCGAGCAGAAAGGAACGACATGAGGGAATCAGTCTTTCCGGAACTGATCCGATTTCTTTATTTTGGGGTTTGCTTATATACCTTTTGTTACATATAGGGATGAATACAGAGTCACGTGGGGGTCAACAGTCCTGACCTTATCAAAATCAGGTGCTTTACATAAAAAAGTTTTAGGGGTTTTACATCATCTTCAAGTCATTTCTGCCTGCTGACATTTACAACTCTTTCTTTCTGATAACCAGAAAACTTATTTTTTCCAAGGGTGTTTTTCCTTAAACCAAGCACCACCCTCCAAATAAAGTCGAATTCCTATAGGGTGAGGGTGTAGTGAGTTACAATCAAGAAAGGCATTTATTTAACCCAAGGTTAACGTGATTAATCTTAAAGGTTAATACTTATTTCACCTATATACTTAAAGGTTAAGACTTATTTCTCCTATATGTTAATACTTATTCATTATAAGGGCAGGGAATATGAAGATTTTAGCAACAAACATCAGTCCAACAAATGAAAATCCTTTCACCAATGTTCCTCTTAAGATCTACTCAGTCTTAAGATAGTGACAAAGTTACATTTTTGCATAGCAAGGACACAGTGATTTATAACAAAGTACAGTGATCTATTACAAGAGAGAAAATTCATTAACTCAGAAAGTCTAATATTGCTAACATCGAAAACTACTATATTTCCTTTTCTATATTCCAAATACATTGATTAATATATTCCCAGGTGCCTAAGGATACATAGCAAGGACACAGTGATTTATAACAAAGTACAGTGATCTATTACAAGAGAGAAAATTCATTAACTCAGAAAGTCTAATATTGCTAACATCAAAAACTACTATATTTCCTTTTCTATATTCCAAATACATTGATTAATATATTCCCAGGTACCTAAAGGATATGGAGGCCTGGTGGCAATCATTGACTCAACAACAAGAAAAAGTCCTATGTTAATTAAGACTCTCAAAATACTCCAAAACTCTCTGTGCTGTTTATGGTTGAGAGGTAGTAAACCATCATGTGTTCGAAGAGAGGCTTAACCTGAGACGCCCTTGTCCCACCTAGCACAGGGAGTTAGCAGCAATTATTGACACAACAATTGAAGAAACCCTTTATCAATATAATTCCCAACCAACCCACTATACTTAATAATTTCTAACTTCCCACAAGAATTTGCCTTTAATAAGTCAAAAACATCTCGTGCCTCTCATGGTTGGAGGGCTGTTGTGGCCGGAGGAACCTACACAGGCAGGCTAGATAACCTTCAGAGGAGTCTAGTAAGTTGAAACACTCTAGTCACGCCCAGGAATTTTTACTGCCTTGGAGCTGCACATTTACTCCTTCTCAGAGAGAAACGGTTATGGGGGAGAGCCCCCCGTAGGTGAGAGTACAAGACAGACTCTGGTTTTGGGGTTAGATGCTCGGGAGCAGGGGAATTTCCTGAGGCTTCATCACACCTTTGCGCATACCGAAGCCCCCTTCCTCATGACCTTTGCCATGGGCAGAGTTCCTCACACTGGCTCCCAACAGCAAACATCTTATTTGACTGTAACAATAAAATCATAAATGAATGCCAGTATCAGTAAATTAAAAGTACTTCCTTTTAGAAATGAAGAAGTTTTCTATCAAACAACTGTTCAGCTGTTGTTGAAATGTATTGAAATTTCTGAGAATAGTGGCACTGAAAATATTACATATTGAAAATCCATGAAACAAAATTAGTCACAAAGAAAGGATTTAAATGTTTATATTAATAAAAATGAAAGATTGAAAATAACCAATGTATACATCCCATTCAAGAAGAGAACAAAGTGACCTAAAGAAAAGGTGAGGGGAGAATTGAATAAATACAGAATTAGAATGTGATGAGTTAGAAACAAAAAAGTAGAATTACCAAATAAAAATGTAATGACAAACAAGGGAAAGAACCATCACAGAGGGTATTTTTTTAAATGATATGATTCCTCTGCTAATCAGTTTGAAAGTTGACATAAATTATTTTGTAGGTAAATAGTGAAAACCCTAGATGCCATAAGAGTTGGGAAAAAAAATCCCAACTTGCTAGAACAAGATAAAATTGTTAAAGACACCTCCCATGAAACAAAAAATCATAAGCATGCCTATTGTCTAAGTTGTGGCAGTAAGCCAGGTAATGAGCCAGGGCTCCTAAAATAAAGATGTGAGCCATAACTTGGAGCAGGGAAGGTAGAAGATATGCCCTTGACTGTTGTGACAGAACCAAGAATGTTATAATATTAATGAGTCATGACAAAAGACACAAAAATTATCTGAAGGAGACCACCATTTTGACAATGCAAGAATAGAAAAGGGGGGGGGGATACTTTTTGTACTAAAATATGTTAAGTATACAACTAAATAAAATTTATAGCTAGTATTTTTAAAGAAGAAGCAAAACACATAAAACATGGAAGACCAGAAGAACTCACTTTTTAACCAATTCAGGTGTATGGCTAGGATAGGGAAGATATAGAGAGAGCCTAGGAAAACTTCAGAAAGCAGTAATATATTCAAAAAATAAAGAATCAAGTCAATGGTACACAAAAATCCATGAGGAATTCCTCAGTATTTATATAGCTAGGTATCAACAATCAAAGGCTGTGACGGGCTAAAGTGTACTAAACTAATAAAAATCAACAAATCCATAATGACACATAAAAAAGAGGTCAGTCAAATGGAGTTTCCCCAAAACATCACAGGGGCTTGCCTCCTCTTGGACAGGCTAGGCTTTTTATTCTGGTGATGACTTTCCTTGTTTCATCAAGTCTTTACTTTCCTCCCACACATCCCTCCAGAGCAACTTTCTTTCCATCAATAAGGTAGTTACAACCCGCTTAGGAATGGAACACCCTGCTTATTATGTTACAGAAATGTAACATAATAAAACCTGCTTCTGACACTAATTAGCCATGTAACCTTGGAGAGGTAGCCTAAATATTTGTCTTAGCAATCTCTTCAAAGAAAAATAATGCAAGTAGTAGTATTTATGTCATAGGGTTGCAGAATTAGGTAACTCAGTATATTAAAAGGGCTTAAAACAGGGCCTGGTATAAGGCAAGAACTACATGAGCTGAGAGGAAAATAAGTAGCTTTCTAAAACATTAAGAGGTCCTTGCTAGAATTCTGACTTAATGTTAAATGCAAAGTTCTTTAACCTCATAGAAGGTGTAAGACAATACTTGTATCAGGCAATGAATATGAATTCTGTTTGCCAATCTACCAACGTAAATTATACATATTCTTTTGATTATCATATCAAATAAGACAGTATCTTAGCTGTTCTCCCAGAGGTGCGTAAGGAAATAATATAAAGAATTTAAAGCAACTTTGGGCCAAGCAAAATATGATAAATACCTTAAAGGATATACTCTATATATCCTATAATGAGATCTAGCTCTCTGGGTATCAAGGAAGGCAGAAATTATATGAAGAAACTAAGAAGGGAATTCATACAAGTTATATGAAGAATGATGAAGGTTCTAAAAGGAGGTGTCATTTCCAAAACCATGATCAATCCATGCATTTGGAAACATGGAGAAGAAATTCATCTAGTGTCTTCAAAAATAGCATTGAGTTAACTGAATGTCAACTGATAGTCTATAGAACATATTCTAAATTATGTGAACAGTCAAATTTACCCAATGAGACCAAGTTGCTGTAATTTTCTATCATCACATCCCAGTACAAGTTTCTCTGAGCAGAATCCAGATATTCCCACTCCTCCTGAGAGAAGCTGATGACCACATCCCTGAATGTCACCAATTCCTAAAACAAGAAACCACATATTACACGTAAAATTGAAGGAAACAAATTTGACTAAAAGATTTAAAAAAATTAAACTATTATATACAGAATGGATAAACAACTTACTGTATAGTAAACTATTAATATCCTGTAATAAACCATAATGAAAATATGAAAAAATATATATATATATTTGTATAACTGAGTCACTTTGCTGTATAGCAGAAATTAACACAACATTGTAAATGAACATTGTATGTCACATGCCTGTGGCATGAATTATCAATGATAATGAATTTCTACATCCTTGTTCCTCGGTACAGGAAAAATATATAGCTTAGAAAATAGGGTTTGAACAATATTTTAAAATTTTACAACCCCAAGTTCATCACTGTTAATCATCATTTCACATTATATAAGAATTATAACTTCTAATGAAAAATTATTTATTAAGTGCTTTTTAGTGGGTGCATAGTAGTGTGCTTGGTGAAAATATATCTGCCTTAATTATATTTAGACATAGGTAGGATAAGGTCTTCTCCAATTCTGAAATCAATAATAATCTACTGTTTATGTTGAGACTAGTCAACATCAAATCCAATCTACCTGGAAAATCAGGTCTGTTCAGAAGTAGAGTTTGCTCATATGTTATTAATTGGATCCATTTGCTTTTTTTCTCAAGAGTATGTAAAAGGATGGTAAATGCCTCCCTCTGGGGATTCCATTTCTATCCTATAACTGCTCTGAACAAAAAATCTACACATAGGAATACTGAACATTATTTGGAAAAGAGATAGGCACATAGAAGGTACAGTGTGCTGTTTGACTCCAGCTCTCACTAGAAAGTGAAAATGGGGATTTTCATGAGGGAGTAGGCTCTTAAAACTGTTTTCTTGGAAGATTCAGATAAATGAAATGTTCACAAAGGAGAGAAACAGCAACTTACATGGTCCATGGTTAGAACTGTAAAGAATTGACCAAGGAATTCCATTCTGGTATGACAGCATGAGGAGTTCTATGGAGATTGTCTCCATTGAAACTGGTGAAAATTATATATAAAAACAAAGCAAATGAAGAAACATTTGTTCAAGAAAATCTAGTAAAACTTACTAAGAACTGTGAAAGTCTGAAGTATCTGAACCTAATCTGCACCCTTCCTTATCCCTCCATCCTAGTGAGAAAAAGGTTCTATTCCAAACTAGTACAACTAAGGACACAAACTTCCTCACTACTCCTCAAACCCTTATCCCAGTCAGATTACTATCTTCCTGAGAAGAGTAGAACATCAGCATTTCTCATTTGCCCCCAGCTACCTTTGCTCAGGCAAATGCGACTAAGCGATGCAACTGCCTAGCAGCCAGGTAAGAACTGTAGGCTGTACCTTGGGTGTGGCACTGCTGAGAATACTGGGGTTCCAATCATCTTTGCCTTGGCTCATGGGGTAGGAGTTTCTACCTTAGAGGGACGCTGAGTCCTAAGACTACTGAGCAACCCCCTCCATATCCCTCTCCATTTGCAGTGGAGTGTGGAAAAGTTCAAGGGTAAGGACATTCTCAAAAACAGTGGAAATTTTACTGAAAAGCTACTGGGGTTAGTGAAAGGCTATAAAGATTGAAAAATTCATTGGAAAAAAATTCATTGGACATAAATGTTAAATTGTAGGCAGGCTAGTTTGTCAGAAGGGATCAGAGAAAAATATTTGGGGAGCCCTTCCTATTGTCAGAACAAATCTCAAATACTGACTCGATTTGCTTAGCCTGTGAAGCAGTATATCCCCAGGGCATTACTGATAGTGCCATCAGTCACAATTAGGGAATCCTAACAGCTTGGTATGGTCAGGTAAAGAGACATTCAAAGAGCCTTGTCAAAACCACTGTCATCCAAGGGTGACTGTGTAATAGTCAAGTCTATACCCCAAGGAGCAATAGGGGAGATAGATTTCACTTAATTAGTTTCAGTTCAGTTCAGTCACTCAGTCATGTCCGACTCTTTTCGACCCCATGAATTGCAGCACGCCAGGCCTCCCTGTCCACCAACTCCCAAAGTTCACTCAGACTCATGTCCGTGGAGTCAGTGATGCCATCCAACCATCTCATCCTCTGTCGTCCCCTTCTCCTGCCCCTAATCCCTCCCAGCATCAGAGTCTTTTCCAGTGAGTCAACTCTTCTCATGAGGTGGCCTAAGTACTGGAGTTTCAGCTTCAACATCAGTCCTTCCAAAGAAATTCCAGGGCTGATCTCCTTTAGGATGGACTGGTTGGATCTCCTTGCAGTCCAAGGGACTCTCAAGAGTCTTCTCCAACGCCACAGTTCAAAAGCATCAATTCTTCGGTGCTCAGCTTTCTTCACAGTCCAACTCTCACATCCATACATGACCACGGGACAAACCATAGCCTTGACTAGATGGACCTTTGTTGGCAAAGTAATGTCTCTGCTTTTCAATACGCTATCTAGGTTGGTCATAACTTTTTTTCCAAGGAGTAAGCGTCTTTTAATTTCATGGCTGCAGTCACCATCTGCAGTGATTTTGGAGCCCAGAAAAATAAAGTCTGACACTGTTTCCACTGTTTCCCCATCTATAAAAGAGCTATTTCTACATAAAAGATTTAACAGAGTTGGAGATAAGTTTTCTTTTTGTTTAGGAACATAATGAGCACAAAAGATCTTCAAAATGGGCAGGAACATGAAGGAAATTTGTGACTGAAATAAATTACTTCCACAAACTTGTGAACATCCTTTTGTTTTATCACCAATGCAATAGGATACATTCACTATACACATACCTGAATTAACAAAATTAAAGATGGTGATAGCATTTTCAGACTAAATAAGAAAATGTATGTAAAAGAGGCAGAAATGTATTTGGTACAGCATATGTGCTTATTGTGCTGTGTGCTCAGTCGTGTCTGACTCTTTGTGACCCCATGGACTGTAGCCTGCTAGGGTTCTCTGTCCATGGAATTCTCCAGGCAAGAATACTGGCATGGGTTGCCATTCCCTTCTGCAGGGATATATTTATTATATATGGCTTAATTTTTTAACTTTATTATTCAAAAACAGTCCCACAAGAATTTGCCTTTAGTAAGTCAAAACATCTCATGCCTCTCATGGTTGGAGGGCTGTTGTGGCTGGAGGAACCTATACAGGCAGGCTAGATAACCTTCAGAGAGTCCAGTAAGTTGAAACACTCTAGTCATGCCCAGGAATTTTTACTGCCTTGGAGCTGCACGTTTACTCCTTCTCGGAGAGAAACGGTTATGGGGGAGAGTTCCCCTAGGTGAGAGTACAGGACAGACTCTGGTTTTGGGGTTAGATGCTCAGGAGCAGGGGAATTTCCTGAGACTTGGTCACGCCTTTGCGTATGCCGAAGCCCCTTTCCTCATGACCTTTGCCATGGGCGGAGTTCCTCACGCTGGCCCCCAACACACAACAACTTGAATGAATCTCATAAGCACTATTTTAAGTAAAGAAACCAGATACAAAGATTAGCTTCTATGTATATGAATTACCATTTATATGAATTTCTGGGAAAAGCAAAACTATAGGAACAGAATCAGATCAGTGATTGTCACGGGCTGGCAGTCAGGACAGGAACTGACTCCAAAGACTTCTTATGTGAGGAACTTTTGGGGATGATGGAGCTATTTTATATCTTGATTATTGTGGTAGTGTTTATTCAACTGCATACATTTATCAAGTCATCATATTATGTACTTAAAATTGGGGAATTTTACTCTGTAAGTTATACTTAACTGAAGCTGACTCCTCCAAAGAAAGTCCTTCCAATGTCTCCCCATTTCCCTTGGAGTAACTGACTGTAAGCCAACAGCCCTTCTGTGATCTGACCCTCTCCTCCTCTCTCATCTGCTTCCACTCTTCCTCTTGTTCCTCTGCTCCAGCTATAATAGCCTCCAAACACACCAGCCCATGCCCTTTCTAAGGTACTCCACTAATTCCCTCCACCTCCTCTAAGCCTGTGGTTAAATGTCACTATCTCAGAGAGACTTAATCTCTCAACTAATGTTGTTTGAATGAGTTTCTCATATGTTTAAATGAGTTTTCACATATGTAAGTGGGTGAAGCTGAATCAAAAAATCTGAGTTTTCTGGCCTAACATTCTACAGTGCTGACATTTAGCACTTAGGATGCAAACCTCCCCATAGATGACAATAGGATTATATAATATACAGGGGAATATTACTTAGACATAAAAAAGAATGAAACAATGTCACTCACAGCAACAAGAATGGACCTAGAGATTATCCTACTAAGTAAGATAGAGAAAGACAAATATCATATCACTTATATATGGAATCTAATAAAAATAAGACAAATGAACTTATTTACAAAACAGAAACAGACTCACAGATCTCAAAATCAAATTTATAGTACCAAAGGGGAAACGTGGGAGGAAGTGATAAATTAGGAGACTGGGATTGACATACACATACTACTATATATAAAATGGGGGCTTCCAAGGTGGCACTAGTGGTAAAGAACCTGACTGCCAATACAGGAGACTTAAGAGAAGTGGATCCAACCCCTGGGCGCAGAAGAGCCTCTGGAGAAGGGCATGGCAACCCACTCCAGCTCTCTTGCCTGGAGAACCCCACGGAGAGAGGAGCCTGGTGGGCTACAGTCCATAGAGTTGCAGAGAGTCAGACACGACTGAAGAGACTCAGTATGGAACATATATGAAATAGATAATTAATGATGATCTACTATATAGTACAGGGAACTCTATCAATATTCTGTAATAATGTATAGGGAAAAAGAATCTGAAAAATAATATATATATAGGTGTATACATGTATATATATATAACCAATTCACTTTGTTGTATAGTAGAAACAAATTCAACATTGTAAATCAACTATACTCCAATAAAAACTTTTTACAAAAAAAAATAAAAGAGAAGAGAATAGAAAGGTATTACATGGCAGGTAAGCAGAACGGAGTTCTGGAGTATTCTGATGGGGAAAGGTCATTTCCAATTGTCAGAATTGAAAGGTTTAATAGAGGAAAGTGAGAGTGTTAGTCACTCAGTTGTATCCGACTCTTTGCTACCCCATGGACTGGTCTCTTTCCATGGAATTCTCCAGGCAAGGATACTGGAGGGGGTAGCCATTCCCCTCCTCAGTTAACAGAGAAAGTGACCCCTAAAGATCGAGTGGGATTTCTTTCCTTGAAAGCAATTAACTGGACAACCAGAAATATTGTTCTAGCTTCTGTATAAAGTAACAATTGTGGCTCTACTTAGTTTGTACAATTTGAACATGTTTGAACATAGCATTCCAGAACGCTTTGAGAATATTCTAGAAAATGATTCAGGCTTTCTTCTCCATATCCATGGTGCCATTTTCTTACTCACTAGCCTGCTGGCATTATTAGCAATTAATTGGCTAAGGTACATGTTCCATCAATGCCATACCAGACATTAGGAAAATTAATAAGATCTCTCCCTTGTAATATATCTGTTGACATATCTTTTATACTATATTATATTCTGATCTCTTGGAGGGCAGGGTTTGAGTCTCCCTCAGCTTTGGATCCACCACAATGAAGCAGGCTCGAAGAAGGCATGTTCCTCAGAATTTTGAGCATTCTGCTTGTATTAATGTGTACATCAGGGAAGAACAATTAGCAAGGTCATTAATCATGACTCTCCATTTAATTGTAAAAACTAATTGCCTGTTAAGGTAAGGCAAGCCTTATCTCCTTAATCAGAGGGGTTACAATCTGAGCATGTTGGAGAAATTTGAGATGCTGATGTGAAAGACAAAATGGATGAAGTTCAAACACAAAGCCAAAATTCAAAAGTCTTATCATTTATTCTTATTTATCCATAGTCTTTAATCAAGGTAGAATCTTTTACCCAGACAAGCTTTACAAGGGAAATACAGACAGGATGTTAGGCTGTGTTTGGATTACCTTCTTTCTAAACAGACTTTTACTCTTGCTATGGACTGAACGTCTCTCTCTCTCTCTATCTTACACACACACACACACACACACACACACACACACACACACACTTATGTTGAAGCCCTAACCTCCAATGCATATGAATTTGGAGATGAGGCCTTTAAGGAAGTATTTAAGGTTATAAGAGGCCATAAGAGTAGGAACCCGGGACTTTCCTGGTGGTCCAGTGGCTAAGACTCCATACTCCCAATGCAGGGGGCCTGGGTTCGATCCCTAGTCAGGGAGCTGGATCACACATGCTAAAACTAAAAGTTTGCATGCTACAACTAAATGCTTCTGGTGAAGCCTGATCTGATAGGATTCATGGCCTTAAGAAGAAAGACCAGAGAGTTTGCTCTTTCAGCCCCCGCCCCCATGCACATGCCCTAAAGAAAGGCCAAGTGAGCTCACTGTAAGAAGACAGCTGTCTACAGGCCAGGAAGAGACGTCTCGCCAGAAACCGAAACGCCAGCACTGTGCTCATGGACTGCTAATGTCCAGAACCACGAAAAGTGAATGTCTGTGGCTTAAGTCACCCTGCCTGTGGTATCTGTCATAGCAGCGCAAGCAGACCAAGGCAGTTCTCTCAGCACTTTAGTACACTTGGTCACAAATAATCTAAACCTAAATTCTCTGCTCCATGGATTTAGAATCTCCTCTGTCCCAAGGTTTCCCAGAACTCTCTCATTCCCAAACTGACCTGCTCTCTCCACACTTTCTCCCTGCTACACTTCAACTAGCACCTGCATTTGAAATTCACGAAATTCATGAATGAACTGTGCTCAAGTCCATGAACACAGTGCCAGCCTATTCTGTTTCTGGCGAGACGTCTCTTCCTGGCCTGTAGACAGCTGTCTTCTTACAGTGAGCTCACGTGGCCTTTCTTTAGGGCATGCGCACAGGGACGAGGCGAGAAAGAGCAACCTATCTGGTCTTTCTTCCTATGAGGCCACTAATCCTATCGGATCAGGTTTCCACTCTTTTCATTTTCCATAGCCAACTTTAACTCAGGTTTGAAAATTGTATTTTCTAGCAATTTTTGTATGATGGAAAATTTTCAAATAACCCAGTGAAGAGTATGGGCATTACCTTTGTGTGTGTGTTTCCTATTTAAGATTTCTTTATTTTATTTGTATTATTCTGGCTGCCCTGGGTCTACGCTGCTGCACTCAGGCTTTCTTTAGCTGAGGCAAATGGGAGCTACTCTTTGTTGCTGTGCTCAGGCCTCTCACGGTGGAGGCTTCTCTTGCTGTGGAGCACAGGCTCTAAGAACACACGCTTCAGGAGTTGTGGTGCCTGGGCTCAATAGTTGTGGTGCATGGGCTTAGTTGCCCTGTGGCATTTGATCTTCCTGGACTAGGGATCAAACCCATGTCTCCTGCACTGGCAGATGGATTCTTAACCACTAGGCCACCAACAAAGTCCCTGTACATGTGTTTCTAAGGAGAGTGGGATCCAACAAAAAGCATTCAAAAACTCACATTTCTAAACATTCCTTAATATTCTTAGTCTTTGGAGATATTTAGGGTATTGTTATAGAAGACTTTTTGGCACTGTAAAGAATGAATCAAAATTCTTCAGTTCATTATACTGAATATACCATGATTAATTCTCATCTCTACATTCATTCAAAGCAGCTCAGAAAGTTATAAGGCTAATGTCACCCACCTCCTCCACTCCAGGATGCCCCAGGCATTTTGGTTCTGGATGTCTGCCTTGTATCACAAGGCAAGCGCCTTTTAGAGCCTCAGTGCTCTGAATCAGGAGCTGGGTGTGTACTCTTCAGTCTATCCTGAAGGCTAGACTTTCAGTTGTTAAGACAGTGTGATTTGCGTTGTGTTCCTCTCGTACTTTGGAAGCCAAGGCAATACAGTATGGGGGAAAGATAAAAGTTTTAGAGTTAGATAGAATTAGATTTTCAGTTTTGTGGCTTACTTTTCTTTGGTCAGCTTTCTCAAAAAATGGAAATACTGATGCTTATGTCCGCTGTGCTCTTAACAATGACAGTGCTAAGACGTGTCTCTGAACATTCTGGAGCTACTGCATCAGTCAGAGTTTGTCAGAAGAGGGAATCCTTATAAGAGGTGGAGGATACAGCATTAATGATGCATTGTAGCAGCACATGGGGAAGTCTATGCAAGGCGTGGCCTCTATGTCTGGTCTGAGTTTGATATCCTCAATTGCTTGGCAACTGACTTGACAATGAAGTACAGAACAAGACAAGAACTCGGGAAGATACACTGGAATCTGCATCTCTCTCTTCAGGCCTTTGTCCTCAATGACATTGATGACCTGTAGGAGAAACCTCTTGTTTTACCACAGACAAAATATATGTTTTGCACACATTACCCTGTCTAAGACTTAAATAGCTGAGAAGAAACGTGATGGGAGCTATAGGAGCTATGGGGGCTTCCCTGGTGGCTCAGTGGTAAAGAATCTGCCTGCAATGCAAGAGACCCAGGTTTGACCCCTGTGTCAGAAAGATCCCCTAGAGGAGAGCATAGCAAACCACTCCAGTATTCTTGCCTGAAGAATCGCATGGACAGAGGAGCCTGGCTGGCTGCAGTCCAGAGGGTCGCACAGAGCTGGACATGACGAAGTGACTGAGCAGCAGCAGCAGCAGCATGGGAGCTATGGGCCAGGCACAACTCACACCCATGCGCTGAGCTGACCGACTATTGTCAACCTATCATGCTACTGCCGTGGCCAATATCCTGCACCAAATTTCAAAGCCTAAAGGTTAATTCTCCTGTGAGAATTACCTCCAGTTTAGCAAAACTGACATAGTACCACGTCACTTCAGTAAGGATCCCCATAAGTTTTTAGAGCAGCAGAAATGGATTTATTATAAAAAGCACTACCATTAGATCTGTGTATACTTTGGGAAGAGAGAAAGAGAAAATAAAAAACACAAACATCTTTGGCTCTACTAGTTTGTAAATAGTATATTGCTTATTCCAAGCAGCATCTTGGTCACTTTCCTGATGTTTCTCAGATATTTGGTAGAAGATTAAAAAATCTTGAACTTCCAGGAGCTAACTGTTATTCCTTTTGGACAAATGAGCTAAGGATCTTTCAGAAAAGTTCCTGAACCAAACCTATTCCTATTTGGATATAGCATGAATTAGACCATATAAATTTAGTTTCATGCAGTGAAAACTGTAGACTATGCAGCAAACTGTCAAGAGTACATTATATTTATTCGACAAATGTTAGCTGAAAGACAGGGAAAAGAGACAAAGTATTTCTACTTCCTTCCAATTATTAACACATGACCATCTTCAAATTCTAAATTTGTTAATTAATACACATTATATTTATTTGGGTGCTTCACTGGTAGCTCAGCTGGTAAAGAATCCACCTGCAATGCAGGAGACCCTGGTTCAATTCCTAGGTTGGGAAGATTCCCTGGAGAAGGGATAGGCTACCCACTCCAGTATTCTTGGGCCTCCCTGGTAGCTCAGATGGTAAAGAATACTCCTGCACTGCCGGATACCTGGGGTTGATCCCTAGGTTGGGAAGATCCCCTGGAGAAGGAAATGGAAGCTCACTCCAGTATTTTTGCCTGGAGAATTCCATGGACAGAGGTGCCCGGCAGGCTACAGTCCATGGGGTTGAAAGAGTTGGACACAACTGAGCAACTTTCACTATATTTATCTGGGGTTTTATTCTTGGTGAAAAAAACGCTCAGTGTAAAATATGCAATACATAAATTGTTCCTTCATATGAAAATCATATCTTATGGAAGATATTATTGGAAATCCAACAGACTGATTTCCGTAGAAAGATGGGCATCAACATGTGAAAGTCGCTCATTTGTGTTTGATTCCTTGCAACCCTATGGAGACTATACAGTCCATGGAATTCTCTAGGCCAGAATACTAGAGTGGCTAGCCTTTCCCTTCTCCAGGGGATCTTTCCAATCCAGAGATCGAACTTAGGTCTCCCACATTGCAGGTGGATTCTTTACCAGGTGAGTTACCAGGGAAGCCCAAAGACAACATAATTAAAATTTATTTATAAATCACTAGTACACAATCTCTAATGGCCTCTCAATATGCTTTATAATGTCACTTTCAAAACTTAAAAATACATCTATATTTATTTAATTATTTGAAGGAGTAATGCATTTAAAAATTGGTCACAATAAAATTATAAAGAAATGTCATGTCCTCCCCTAGCACCTCAGGTTCTCCTTGCTTCCCCCAAATAGATAACTATTATTACTGGCTCCTTGTGCATCCTTTCAGTCACTCTCATGCACATATAAGCAAATACAGACAAACATATCTGCTTCATCCCCAAGCTTTGTTACAGAAATGAGAGAAGAGTCTACACACACTTTCCATCTTTCTTTTTTGTTGTTGTTGTTTAATACATCTTGGAGTTTTTTTGAAATCAGCACATAAAGACTTTCCCCTTCCTTTCATTTAGCTGCTTACTATTCCATTGTACGTACATACAGTCATTTATACTTTCAATTTTTATCTTCTGTTTCCCGTTCTCTTGGAGCTAGATTTTGGCTTCTCCCTCTGTACCTTCTGGAAATAGCTGCCATTCAGCAACTGGCGTTTCTTCAAAGGGAAGCAACACAAATGATGCCGACTTCGGGATCTGGACAGTTCTGGTATTTTCTCTATGCATGGAGCCAAAAGACACATGTGCTCTCGTCAGCAAGCTGCCTCGTTTCCCCTCAGCCAAATCTGGATGTCAGGGAACATGACCGACAGACCACGCTTCATACACAGACTCTGAGTTTTAAGCTTGTGTGACATGGTGCCCAGCTGCAAACAGGTGAGCCAACGCCTCACCCCGGGCACACTCACTCCATTTGCCTGGAGCTGGACCTGCCCTGAGCAGTTCCTCTTCATAGTAAACCTCCCTCCGTGTCCTCAATGCAATCCTGAATCCATATGCTTGGTTTAGTTCTTCCTAATTACATCCATTGATGTTGAAAAACCACTCAGACCAAGAAAGAAACCAAAGGAACTATGGGCACTTGTAGCTGCCAAACAGGCAGGTTTTTATACCCTGGCCACTGGGGAGATGCATAAAGGCCAGATGGTATGTTGCAGCATATGTTCCCTAAGAGGACGGCATGAACACGCTCTGCATGTGGAAAGCCTGGGGCAGAAAATGCCACCCAAGAAGCCGTGAGAAAACACAAAGGGATCAAAGCGTGAGTCCTGGAGTCATTCCAGGGGAGTGAGTGGCCCCAGGTGGCCACCTCTGGGTCACCTCTGTGGCCTGAGTGTGCCTTCCTGGGGGCAAGGGTCCCTCCTGCAGAGCCAGTGCTCTTGCTACGTGGTACACCCTCTTCTGGAAGGCAAGCACACACTTACCCTCTGCGTTGGGCAAGTCATTTCTGAGGAATCCATGGGCCAGTAAGAACTGACACTTCCCTTTCAGCTTTTACGTAAGTCAGTAAAAGCATCTGAGTGATTAAGAATTCGTTTCAGGCCTTCTGAATGGGGTATCTAGACAGCAATTTGGTTTCTAAACTGAGATGAATGTGTGTGTGTATGTATTCTGCAGCTTCACATGCCCATATGATTACAGTGTAATGATAACTTATATTTTTGTATTCAACCAGCTTTGGAAGCAGAGAAGGCAATGGCACCCCACTCCAGTACTCTTGCCTGGAAAATCCGATGGGCAGAGGAGCCTGGTAGGCTGCAGTCCAGGGGGTCGCTAAGAGTCGGACACGACTGAGTGACTTCACTTTCACTTTTCACTTTCATGCATTGGAGAAGGAAATGGCAACCCACTCCATTATTCTTGCCTGGAGAATCCCAGGGACAGGGGAGCCTGGTGGGCTGCTGTCTATGGGGTTACACAGAGTTGGACACAACTGAAGCGACTTAGCAGCAGCAGCTTTGGAAACTTATATATTCGTTGTGCAAACTTGGCAATAAAATCACCTTGCTCAGAGGGCCAAGATGCATTTACCTTACTGTATTAATTATAATAATGATCAGAACTTACTAATTACCTTGTTATATACTTTACATGCGTCATCTCATTTAATCACCATCAACAACCCTGTGACATAGGTCCTACTAATATCCAAGTTTTACAGATGAGGAGACTGAGAGATAGGCTAAGTAACTTGTCCAAGGTCACAGAGCACATACAAAGGGGAACTGGGCTATCTGACTCCAGAGTCACTGCAGTCATCACACAAAAAAATCAGTCTGCAGCCTCATCTGTCAGAGATTTTTTAACCAGTTGTGGGGCTTCCTCGGAGAAGGCAGTGGCAGCCCACTCCAGCACTCTTGCCTGGAAAATCCCATGGACGGAGGAGCCTGGTAGGCTGCAGTCCATGGGGTCACTAAGAGTCAGACACAACTGAGCGACTTCACTTTCACTTTTCACTTTCATACCTTGGAGAAGAAAATGGCAACCCACTCCAGTGTTCTTGCCTAGAGAGTCCCAGGGACGGGTGAGCCTGGTGGGCTGCCGTCTATGGGGTCGCACAGAGTCGGACATGACTGAAGCCACTTAGCAGCAGCAGCAGCAGGGGCTTCCTAAACTTGCTGGGATGATCAGAGGGAAGAAAAATTTTCCTTTGGGTTTAGCTAGCTAGTGAAGTTGCTCAGTCCCGTCCAACTCTTTGCAACCCATGGACTGTAGCCTACCAGCTTCCTCCATCCATGGGATTTTCTAGGCAAGAGTACTGGAGTGGGTTGCTGGTTCCTTCTCCAGGGAATTTTCCCGACCCAGGGATTGAACCCAGGTCTCCCGCACTGCAGGCAGACTCTCTACTGGCTGAGTCTCCACGGAAGCCCTTATTACAGATTTCTCTGTCTTTAAATTACATTCCATCCATTCATGTCAGCCATCCTCTCTTTCTTTTACCTTTTTGATCTAAAATGGAAAAGAGGAGTTAAGAGTTTCAGAATAACTTCCATTTCAAAAGTATATCTGTACGCGGGGAGGGGTCTTCAGGTCTCAAGGAAGTCTTCTCAGCTCCACTGGGAAAAGTCCTGATTTCCTGCTCTGAACTTGGCTCCCTACCTAGACAAGCACATTTCACTGCGTAACAGGGGTCTGTCTGTAACTCTCTTTTCCTTGTGAGCTATTGGAGAGCAAGAACTGTGCAACATTCATCTTTGTATCCCTGACATCTGGCACCGAGCTGAGGCTCAGTAAAAAACTGAAAGTTATTGATCCTCCCAGCCTCAGGGTAGTGATGAAATAAATCTGCTAGCACTCTCCCTGTGGCTGCATATGCAAACGAAGTTCCCTGAGAGGCTGAGAGACCCCTGCCAAATACTCCTAAATCCCTCTTTATAGGATTTGTTTGTTCTGGTTGGAAGGCAGGATTCCTCTGTGGGGCTTGGAACGGCCTGGTCCATATCGGGACTCCTTAATGGGCTCAGAACAATGCGATTTGGTCCCCCAAATAATTCTGATGGAAGATTATAAAATCTGAGACCATTATAGCTTTCAATTTGCTTATCTTTCTTCTATCATAGCTATAAAGTGAAGGTCAAGAGAGAGAGGGAATTTCATCACTAAATGTAATGATATAATAGTAAGGGCTAGGTTCTGTTGATAAAAATATTCTATATTTTTTATCTTTTTCATAAAAATAAAAGGTTGGTTGTATCCTACAGATAGGTTGCTTCTGGATAAACTTCAGTTTAAATTCAGTGCAGCTCAGGCACTCAGTCATGTCTGACTCTTTGCGACCCTATGGACAGCAGCACGCCAGGCTTCCCTGCCCGTCACCAACTCCCAAAGATTAAATTAGAACCTGGTGAAAAATTGACAAGGACTTCTGAAACAAACCTGAAGTCAAAATTTCAGGATTATCTGATTGTTTTCCAGAGTGAGTATCTTTTCTTCGGGACCATAAACGATCATTCTTAATCATCTTGTCAGAGATGAGAATGATTTCAACATTGTTCACGTATGTCATCAGGGAAGTCTTGCAAGAGCTTATCTATTCATAGAATTGCTAAGAGAAACCATCTTAGGGTGGACAGAATCTTAAGCTATTATCCCTTTCCCATTATTGATGCTCAACTTGAAAAACTTTCACCCTCATGTTTTAAGACCCAACTGAAATGCCACCTCCCCTGAGGAGCCCTTCTTGATTCCACCAGACAGATCTGGAGATGACCTCTCCTTTGTGTCTCCAGAACAGTCTGCATGCTCACTTATGAGAGCACTTAGTACATTACACTGTGATATGTTTGTCTCCCCAAGTGGACTATGAACTCTCTAGATATTTTTATTGTTTCTTATTGTTTGAGTTAAAAAGTATTGCATGCTCATGATAAAAGAAGAAAAAGAAAAGCACCAGGAAGAGTAGGAATAAAAAATGTAGAATAATAATAAGTAGTTTTCTCTCCCGACTTAGATCCCTAATACATCCCAGAAGCAAACTCTCACATCACCTTTATGCCTCTTTCCAACTTTGTCTGTGTAAGTACAAACATATATATGCAAATGTTCCTTTAAAAAAAAAAGGCACAAATACAGCATTTCTCAGGCTCCATGATAGTCTGGCACCAGGTAGAATGCTAGGAAGACAAGAGATGCTCAAGATGCATTGACTAAATTGGGGATTATCAAGGTTTCTGGTTTTAAGACCATCCTTTGGCTTTTTGATTCTTTCCCTTCCTCCCTCTTCCACCGCCCGCACCCCCACTATCAGATATTAAGGAGGTAAAACTCAAAGCAGTCAATTTTACTACCTAGAAGCAGAAGCTCAGTAGGAAGGCAAGAGAAGATTAATATTCATAGCTAAAATGCACATGGGTTTCAATTTCCTCTACAGCTTCATCCACTAATGCTCCCACATAATAGAGAACTAATTGTATCTTTGAAAACTAGACTCATAATATAGATTATTTACTGTACACTCTGTCATTTAAAGATCACAAAGTAAAGAGTGCCCCTGGCTTAGTAGCTCATATTAGTAAGGACATGCTTAATATGACTTCTATTACTTATACTTGAAGGACTGTGGTGCTATGCAGATTATTCTGTCATTTCAATGTTTTGCTTTGTTTTGCCTTTTTTTCCTCTACCTTAGTATCCCCAGAAGAATCATAACTTTTCACAGAGGCATCTAATTTCTTAACCTCGAAGCAGAAGAGAAACATTTTTCAAATTTTCCTCAAGGGTAGGGGGTGGGTTCCTGAATATATATACTTAGATGAATTAAACTCAGACCTTCTCTGGCTGGACGTGTGAGCTCCTCAGACAAAGATGAAGGTTAACGTAGTTTAAAGATGAAATATAGACCACCCTGAACAAAACCACTGTGTTGCAGTTTAATTAAAAGAATTCATTAAAGTGGTGCCCCATCCAGGGTAATTAGTATGCGTAATTTATGCATTGCCTAATACACAAGGGCAGTAGCCTGAATAATAAACTCAAGTTAACCTTAAGTAGGAGAGATTGAATGGTCAGATGTTTATTTAGTTCAGGTTTGCTCACGAGTTAAGGTTAAAGAGGTGAAATTCAGTTACAGTTAATTAATTAATTTTTCAGATTTTCTTCATGAAAATCCTGCCTATCCAACTGGGTAAAAGTTTTGTCAAAGGCAGACAGCACTATTTTTACTCATCAGCTATTTTCTGACATGTCCTCTAGGAAGTTAACCATTTGAAAGAACAAATTTAAGGCAACTGCAAAAAGAGAGACAATAAGATTAAAACAAAAAACAAGACTGTGAGCCAGTCTGGGCTCTGTGCCCTACGAAAGATAAAATCAGGTTAGATTTAAAGAGGAAGTCACTAACATTATTGAAATATTGGGCCTGATTAAGACAAGCATGTCCAGTTCTTTTTCCAATAATGGGCCACGTGTTTAGGAACTCATGTATATATTTCAGCTTTGTGAATTTCTACTGACAGGAGTGGTGAGAGTCCAAGCCTGGTATGTATGTGCTGCTGCTGCTGAGTCGCTTCAGTCGTGTCCGACTCTGCGCAACCCCATAAATGGCAGCCCACCAGGCTCCCCCACCCCTGGGATTCTCCAGGCAAGAACACTGGAGTGGGTTGCCATTTCCTTCTCCAATGCATGAAAGTGAAAAGTGAAAGTGAAGTTGCTCAGTTGTGTCCAACTCTTAGTGACCCCATGGACTGCAGCCCACCAGGCTCCTCCATCCATAGGATTTGCCAGCAAGAGTACTGGAGTGGTGTAACATGTCACAAATATGAACCAGTGTTTAGGCAAGTTCTGCTTATTCTTTTTTGTTAGAAATACTTCATCATATCCCAATTCTGTGATGTAATTTTTGTGGAATTAAACTTGAAGAGTTCAAAATTATGCAATTAATTGTATTCAGCTTCAATTACAATGACTTATTAATCAAGTCCTTTGGCAAGACACCTGGCACCCCACCAGTGGTTGTGATGGTAAGTGACTAGGCTTGAGGAATCCATTGGTTCATGTGAGCAAGCTAATTAGGTGAATTGTTATTGATTGATTGCTTTATTTGGTGGCTGCATGTAGGCGGGAACTGTGAGGTTTAGGAGCTGGGATAAGTCAGAAAAGATCTAAATTAATTTGTTTTTTGGACTGGAAAGACCAAATACTGTAATAAAATCAACAAAATCAATCAATCATCTGGTATTTACCTAGCACCAATTATGCACAAGGCACTGGGCCAGTTTCTGGCTTCCATATTGAATCAGAGCATAAGACAAAGGTGTCCTCCCCTCAGCTCCCAGCCCTGACCTCCCAGGACTAATGGTCTAGTTGGATGTTAATATAGAAGCATAAGTGAATATAAGCAGTCACAGTCAGCCACACACAATAGTTGGTTTTAGGAATTACATGAGGACCGATAGTGGGCTTCCTTTATTTGAGAGCATTTCTCCCTTTGCAGGACTGCCTTTCCTCCATTCCATACTGTTCCTGAGGGCTGCCCACCACATGTGCCTGCCTGCCCACACAGGGGGCACATGGCCCAAACCAGGTCCATCAGATCTTCTCCCGTATAAATTCAGATTCTGAATGGAGAGAACAAACACAAGGAAGAAAAAGAGGTGGCACTGAGCCATCCAATGACCCTGCCCAGGGACTGCCACGGTTCCTTCCCAGAAAGGGATTTATCAGTGCCTCCATTTTGTGACTTTACAGGGTCATGGCAAAATTCTACTTGCTCTTTGTCAGCCAGACTTAGTTTCTGAGGCATGAAAGCAAAGACAAGGAACATCCCTGTGGTTCAGAGATGGAAGAGTTTATTTCTGGTTGGAGCATTAGTGAGGAACAGTATAGAAAGACAGTGTAGTGCACAGGATTCCGCTCTGGCTTGCCAAACTAAGAACTGCATGTATAATATAACATATGTATACTGCAGGATGCAGAACAAATATCCCCATCTAACAGACAGGGAAATTGAGGCTCAGGGGGGCTGTATAACTTACCTAAAGTCACACTGCTAGCAAGAGACTAAGTTGAGACTTAAACCTAGGACTCCCTGACTCCAAAGACTGTTCCTTCTTGCACACCAAGTAGTTCTCCAGGGTGTGGCTTTAGGCAAATCACTTTAGCTTCTATGTACTTTGGGTTCCTTAGTAGTAAAGTTTGGATGATAACAGCTGCCCTGTGTCCCCTGCCGGGCTGTTGTGAGGATCAAAGTGGAGAGTGCCTGTGAAAGCACTTTGAAGCCTGTCACACTATCCAAATACTTGTAAAGGCTTCCTATTGTTCAGAGGAACCCCAACTAGGATGGGCCTGATACTGAGAGGTGACAAGGAAAAGGCTGGTATAGGGTGTGATGGAATGGGGCACTGGGGGGAGAACTGGGGAAGTTTTGGGAGACAAAGAGTCCCAGGGGAGCTCAGGGTCAGCAGGTGCAGAGTAGCAGAGGATGACCTGCCAATCCGGGACTCTTAAGGCTGGGGCCTGGGGAGCTCAAAGCTTGAAATGGATGGTTTGAAGATCAATTAAAGGAAGTGATAATTTGAAATAGTGACTAAAGGAAAAATCTTATCTTCAAGAGATTGAGCCATTTTCACATGCATCAGCTCATCAAATCTTCACCACAACCCCAGGAGGTCTGTGTCATCCCTGTTTCACAGCTGAGATTCTGAAGCCCAGCAGATTTAAGAAACCTGCCTAATGTCAGAGTAGAAAGGACATAAACAGATTTTTAATCCTAGCATTACTGGGCTTGATGCATAATCTTGAGCTTCCTCTGATTCTCCCACCCACCTCCTCCTTTCTTTCTCTCCTTACCCACAACTCATTAGCTGGAAAGAAAATGTAGAGGTCCTAGTTTCACTGAGTGAATATACTGTAAGACCTGCGATTAATCACTTAACTTCTCTGAATTTTAGATTCCCTTATTTGCACAATGACCTGGTTGAACTCTAAAATTCTCTAGAAGTGTTATCTTCCCCAAGGCTGTGTTTAAGAAAAACTCTGTCATTTGCACGAATCTCTACCCTTGATGACCCAACCCCTAGTGCTCTTTGGTTGCCTCCTAAAACACAGGTGGTATAGTTTTGGGGGGCTGACTGAACCACTCAAAGGAAACAGCATTTCTTACAGCTTTTGCAGTTATCACGCAATACACTGTAAGACCATGGTTTGCTTATCAAATCAGTACCTTAGTACAGGGTGATCCAACTGGGCTGCCCCTGAAGAAACAGAAAAGGCCCCTTGTCAGTATGATGTTCTTCATCTAGGAGAATACTGTCCTTCAGATTTTGCCATGTGCCCCTTTGCCCAGGTGCCTACTTTTACTGAGAGACCAGATGATAGTAGCCCCAAGAATAACAATGGACAAATAGAAATGAACATAACTATCCGGAATTGGAGGTGATTACTGCACATGCAATAACCAGAGCTTCTAATAAGTGACCGCTGTATGGTCACCCTTGACAAAATCACTGCAGAGATACCTTATCCTCATTCTAAAATTACAGAAAGCACTGGCACTTTGAGAGCTTCATGTCCACAAAGTGTAATTTTTGAAAAGATAGTCTCTACTTCACTGAAAGTGTCGGTTTCTGTTTTGTAATTTTCTGTTCCTTTCACTTAAGCTTGTTAACTGCATGCAAGCAGGAACACTGTTTTTTCTTCACTAAAATAGTGCCTGGCCCATAGGAGAGAATAGATATTCTTGAATAAATTCACTCATAAAATTTGTTAAAACAATTAGAGACTTCCAAAATCACATGGAGGTGGGGAGATAAGAAAAGCATCCTGTTTTTCCTGCTCAAGGGTTTAGACCAGTGGCCACAGCAGCGTGCACACGTATGGGCTCTGGGTTTAGACTAATAGTTGATCGACCAGTTCTTTCTCTACCTGTCCAGCTCTGAACAAATGACTGAATCTCGATGAGCCTGTCTCCTTATGTAAAATGTAGACAACACATGGGACTGTTTTGAGATCATGTCTCTGAAAGTACCTAACAAAATGCCTGGCCCCTTAATAATAGGTTCTTATTCCCTTGCTGTCCCTAGTTGTACTGTCCAAGGCAGCCCCTAGACACCTGTGGCTACTCAGCACTTGAAATGCAGCTGCTGTGATGATGAAATCAAAATTTAATTGAGTTTAATTTTCATTAACCTAGATTTAAATATAAAAACTGAAGCAGTGTAAACATTTTTCACAGTTGTAGCATAATGGTAGGAATACAGTTCACTTTAATTATTACATCGCAGAAGACACAGTATGTTGTATACCAGGCACCAGCATCATTTCTTTTTGTTTTTCTAAAACTGTTTTTAAGTTTTTATTTTTTATTGGCGTATAACTGAGTAACAGTGTTGTGATAGTCTAAAGTCAGGGAGTCTGATTCCTTCAGCTCTGTTTTTCTTTCTCAAGATTGCTTTCGTTATTTGGGGTTTTTTGTGTCTCCATACAAATTTGAAGATTTTTTGTAGTTCTGTGAAAAATGCCGCTGGTAATTTGATAGGGACTGGATGAATCTGTAGACTGCCTTGGGAAGTATAGTCATTTTGACAATATCGATTATTCCAACCCCAAAACATGGTATATCTTTCCATATGTTTGTATCTTCTGCAATTTCTTTCATCAGCATCTTAGAGTTTTCAGGGTATATGTCTTTGTCTCCATAGATAGGTTTATTCCTAGATTTTTATTATTTTTGATGTAATGGTAAATGGAATTGTTCCTTGAATTTATCTTCCTGATCTTTCATTGTTAGTCTATAGAAATGCAACAGAATTCATGTGTTAATTTTGCAACTTGCAACTTTACCAAATTCACTGATGAGCTCTAGCAGTTTTACCAGGATCTTTTCTAATGCTACACATAAACACTGTTGCGGAATCACCTAATGGACATGCTGATTCACTCAAGTGATTATTTTTGGTTTATGCATTAGTATATCATTATAATGTGTTTATTCAAATATAAAATGCAGATACTTCAAGTTATAGTGAAAACTATATAAATCATAATTGATAATTCAATTAAAATCCTTACTTTATCTATAATTAAATCGTTTCCACTTTAAAAAAATAACTATGAACAAATTTTAAAATTGAAAATGGAACTTCCATTTCAAAATAAATGAGTCACTAGTACGAAGTGTAGTGTGGGGAATATAGTCAATAACTACATAATATTTCTATGGTTTCTATGGTAACATATTGTAACAGACCCTTTATCAATTTGAAATGCAGACAAATACTGAATCACTATGTTGTAAAACAGAAATTAACATAATGTTGTACGTCACTTATACTACAAAAACAAACTCATAGAAAAAGAGATCAGATTTGTAGTTACCAGACATGGGGGTGAGGGACTGGGGAAGAGAGAATTGGATGAAGGCATTCAAAAGGTATAGACTTCCAGCTGTAAAAAAGTACTAGAGATGAAATATACAACATGATAAATACAATTAGCACTGCTATAGTTATATATAAAATTTGCTAAAAGAATAAATCCTAAGAGTTTTTGTCACAAGAAAAATTCTTTTTGCCATTTCTTTAATATCTATATGAGATAATGAATGCTCACTAAACTTACTGTGATAATCAGTTCATGATATATATACATAAATCAAACCATTACCTGTGCACTTTAACTTACACAGTGTTGTAGCTAAGCTATATCTCAATAGAACTGGAAGAAAAAGAAATAAAATGGAAAATGAAGGCACACTCCTGATGCAAGAGTGAGTGGAGGTGCCAAAGTCAGTACTGTGCCTAGAACACCAAGAACAGAAGAGACTTACATGGGAAGAAATCTGAAAAAGAGGGGATATAGCTGATTTATTTTGTTATACAGCAGAAACTAACACAATACTGTAAATCAACTATGATGCAGTAATAATTAATTTAAAGAAGAATAGAGACTGGAAGCTCTGGTTTTTACATACGGCAACTGCAATTGGATGCTATAGGGCAAAATTTTAAAATTTGTTCGTTAAAAACATTTAAAAATGAAATAAAGTGGACAATGCTAAGGGCCTTTTAAAGCAAATACACAAAAAATTTGGTGCTTCCTCTCAAAAGCCAAAATAATAATTGAATAAATAAGCTATATGAAATCAATGAAATGTCTACCAAAAAATTTCTCGAATAATTTTAAACAAGAGCTGAGCTTGTAACTTTCGCCAACTCAAAAATGGCTTGAATTCTTTCACAGAAAAAGAAAATCACGTTTAGACGGAGCAATGGTAAAAGGAATTATTTCCATTATGGTAGTTTTAGAAAATTGGGAAGCAAAGACTAAAGGATATTTTACACAAAGTAAAAAGCTTCTACTAAGCCACTAAACAAGTCCTATAGAATGTAAGACCTTCTAACAATGTCAAAGATCAATTGATTCAAAAATTGAAAAATTGCGTGTGCTTTATTTTCAAGCTTTAGATAAGTTAAGAGATACTACCTAGTTAATAGTTTGGATATACTTTTGTCTCAACAAAGTTTCAAATTAAAATATCTATTCATGACCTAAAAAAAAAAATCTAAACTCAATGTAGAGGTAGTTCTCTATATTTACAAATGTCAAAGAAGAGTTTCAGACAGATATGAGAAAAAATTAGCTTTATCAAGACAGATGGGGCGTGGGGGAAGGAAGGACTAGGAGTTTGGGATTAGCAGAAGCAAACTATTATATATAGGATGGAAAAACAATAAGGTCTTATTGTATAGCACAGGGAACTATATTCAATAGCCTGTGATAAACCATAATGGAAAAGAATATGAAGAAAAAAATATATATGTATAATTGAGTCACCTTGCTGTATAGCAGAAATTAAACACATTATTAACCAACTATACTTCAGTAAAATTTTTAAAAATGACATTACAAATGTATAGTGATCAAAACTGTATTGAACTGGCATAAAAAAGATATGAAGACTAGTGGAATAGAATAGAGAACCTAGAATCAACCTAAGCCAAAAAAATATAAAGAAAAGGCAAATGATAGGCCAGCTATTAGATCAAAATTTCAGATTTATAACAATTTTAAAACAGGGACCAATTTTTCCCTTTACAGTGAAAAGACAATGAAATAGACAATGAATTAAATAATTGTGTCATTTACCAACACTCATTACTTGAGTTGTGGATGAATTTTTACAAAGCTATATTGTACTGGTAACTGAGTTTCTTTTGAAATGAAAGGAATGCTTCCCACAGTCAGTAATTAAATCATTTGCATACAAATGATCTAAACTTAAGTTCTATGGAAAGAAAAGAGAGTCTGTATTGAAATTTCCCATAAAGCAAATTAATAGTATTTTATGCATATTAAAAACATGAATCGAGATATTTGTTTTAATTGCAACCAACAGTGTTAGGTAAACTGGTTGCAAAAAGTAAGAAAAACATGATCATCACACTTTGTTAATACTGGTACATTTAGAGTTGCTTTTCAATTTATTCAATACTTTTTTGAATTCAATATTAATAATACTCAGTTGATATTACAGTTAGTGAATTTACTTAACTTGGACAGATGTAGTTTTAAAATTGATAAGGTTTGCTTCAAAGTCAAATCAATTCTTTGAAGCAAAAAGATGAACCAGTTTTATAAATATGAATGTGAACATTAAAGGAAAATAATTTTTTGATACTCAGTTCAGTTACTGGAAAAATTTTTAAGTGTGTTTGGGACAACTTGGGTATGGGAATTTGTTAACTGTAAATTTTATGAACTCTAAACATAGACCAAGTATTTCTGATAAAAATTTAGCATCTGAATTGAGATGTGTCAAAGAGTAAAAAAACACACTGGCTTTCAAAGTCTTCTTATGGAAAAAAAAATTAAAACATTTCATTAATAATTTTTATATATATCACACATTTAAAAATCATATTTTGGATATACTGGATTTAAAAATGCATTTTAAAACTATTTTATTATTTCCATTTTACTTATTTTAATGTGGCTTCCAAAAAAGTTAAGTTATATATGCTGTTTGAATTAGATTTAAATTGGACAGTGGTAAAGCCTAGGTATAAACACTATGCCGTGTGTAGTGCTCTGCACTCTAAGTTGCTTCAGTCGTGTCCAACTCTGTGCAACCCTATGGCCTGTAGCCCACCAGTCTCCCCTGTCCATAGGATTCTCCAGGCAAGAATACTGGAGTGGGCTGCTATACCCTCCTCCAGGGGAATCTTCCTGATCTAGGGATTGAACCTGTGTCTCTTGCATCTCTTGCATTGGCAGGCGAGTTCTTCATACAAGCACCACCTGCAAAGCCCTAAATGCTATGCCGTATCTAGAGTAAACTGCTCCTCACCCAAAGACTTCCAGAGTTCTCTTTCCTAGTGTTCATGCCAGTATCCATGTAAAAGGGACAGGTCCCATCTCCCCAGTCTGACTCCATTGCCTATTTCCTCATCTGCTTTTTAAAAGATAGGTGCAGCATAATTCTTTCATTTTCAAATTTTATTAATTTCATCAAAACTAGATTTGTATAACTTATAGAATCACACAATTCTATGAGACATCACCAAAGACATCATTCTCTTAAAATCCACCTACCACATCTCCTGCTTGAAGACAACCACTTTAAATTATTTTAGCTGTTTCTCTTGTTATTTACCTCTGTATATTTAAATAAGATGCTTGTATTTCCTACTTCTTGAATTTTCAGTTGTAGGCATTTTCTACAGAAGATGAGGATTTAGCTTTTACCTGCTCCCATTCCTTGCCCATACACACACTATCTCTACCACCACAGACATGTACACAAACCTTGTCCTCAGATCCTCGCAATGTAATCACAACACATTTTTGTTTAGATCAGTACTGTCTTTGCATTGTGATGACAATGGCAATGCTATTCACAGTTGAGCCATGGCTACGTATAGAATACTATCCTTATTTCTCATTCCTTGCACATTTGTTGGTTTTTCCTAAAGCAATGATTTTCTTTTTTGCTTACTCTTCAGTGTATTTCAGCCCAATTTCTCCCTCAGTAGTCTCAATCTGTCCTTTACTGAATCATTCTCACAGGGGTGTTCCAGCTTTTCCTTTACTTGAATTGTCTTCTCTTGGCATTTTCTGACCTGATCCGCAAGACCTGCTCCACGCTCTCTTCCTATGACCGCATTTCATCAAACTAGTGAAAATGCCATTGACCTCTCTCCCTGGATCCTGTGTCTTTATGCTCTTACTTTTGTGAAACACATTATTCTGTGGCCTCCTGGGAAAGTATGCATGGGACATGGTTTTTCTGAGCCTCTGAACGTCTGAAAATGTCCTTGGTTTACCCTCCTTCTTCAGTGATAGTTTGGTTATGCATAGAAATCTAGATGGGAAAATATATTCCCATAAAAATGTGAAGATATTGTACCACAGTCTTTCAGCTTCTGGTGGTGCCGTGAAATCTGATTCTTCACAAGTACCTTTTTTCCCCCTCTTTCTGAAAGCTTATAAAACTTTCTTCATCAATATTCTGAAATTTGGTAATGATATGTCACATCTTTGCCATTATTTCCTAGAATTCCTATTATTCAAATGTAAGATCTACTGGGGGAGTTCATAATTTTCTCGCATTTTCTGATTTTATCTCCATTTTTCTGCATATCTTTTTTTTCTGTGTTTTTCTTGTTTGCTTTAGTTTTACAGACATTTTCTCAACTTCATTTTCCAACTTTATATTGAGTTTTCATTTATATACCATAATTTTAATTTCCAAGAGATGCTTCTTATTCTCTAATCATTTTTAAAAAATAACACTCTTATTTTTTGAACCCTATTCTACCTCAGAGAATATTAATAATAGGTCTTTGTATTTTCAAAATTTTTACCTTTGTGGAAAATCTCTCTTACTTTGGTTTCTCTCATGCACCTTATAGGTTTTCTCAGATGTTTCCTAGTCCTTAACTGTTTCTTCATATTTAATAATGTGATTTTTTTTTAATTGAAAATCCTGTACAGATAGGTGAGACTTGCTGACTGTGATTATCAGAGTACCATCAGTGATATTCTGCCTGGGCCATCTCTTTGGGAAAATGTTAATGCCAGTATCTTTAGGACTTTTCTCTTAGGCTCGTAGAAGTCATGAGAGTAGACTCTTCTAATCTCTTGTCTAAAGAATCTAAAGCTTGCTATCAATATTATAGGAAGAGATTTAGTGAAAAGGGTTGAAGAGGTTTCAAAATTCACCCCATAAATTTTCACTAAACATCTATCTACCCTCAGTTGTGCCCAGCTTCCCATAGTCTGCAGTCCTCTTGCTACAGAGAACAAACCTTAAAACTTCTGCTGCAAGAGCAGGGGGCTGTCACAATAACATGTAGAGCTGATGAGGAGATCCAAGGCTTACTCGATTTTCTGACAAACTTTAAATAAGTCTGTTTTTAAACCTATCTTCATTTTCAAAGGCACCTATTATCAGTTTCTGAGCCCTTTACCAGACTAAGCTGCACTCTATTTCTGGCTTTCTGTATAAGCTTTGAATTTTGTCAGATTTTCTTTTTTTTTGCCTCACTTGAGATCATCATATGGCATGTCTCCTTCATTGTGTTAGTGTGGTAAATCACATTGATTGATTTGATTTGATTATTTTAAAAATATTTATTTGGCTGTGTCCACTCTTAGTTTCTGCAGGCAAGATCTTTGATCTCCACTGTGGCATGCAGGATCTTGTTTTTAGTTGAAGCATGCGAACTCTTTTGCAGCATGTAGGATACTGTTCCTCTACCAGGAACTGTACCCGGGCCCCTTGCCTTGGGAGTCTGGAGTCTTAGCCGCTGGACCACAAAGGAAGTCCCCACATTGACAGATTTTAAATCTTAAACCAACTTTCCATTCTTGAGACAAACCCCACTTGCTCATGATATATTGTTTTTTAGTATATTGATGGACACAATTTATGAATATTTTGTGAAGATTATTTACATCTAACCTCTTGAGAGATTTAATAAGTATATCTTCTATAATATCTGGTATTTCTGTTATTAGGGTTATACTGGTTTCATAAAACAAGTTGAGAACTTTATGTTCTAAAGGAGTTTGTGCAAGATTGATATTATTCTTTAAATTACTCTTTTATCAATTTCAGTAACCGTTTTCAGTGAATTTTTAAATTTCATCTAAGTTGTCAAATTTATCGGCATAAAGTTGTATAAAAGAACCCTTTATCATTATTTTAGTGTCTTTGTGGTGGTGGTTTTGTTGCAGGAAGGAGGACCCCTTCCAGGGCCCAAAACTGGGCTCTTGTCTAACACTCAGAAATGAATTGTCCGAGAAGACACATGTGCTGACAAAGCAAGAGGTTTTATGGGGAAAGGGCACCTGGGTGGAGAGTAGTAGGGTAAGGGAACCCTGGCTTGCGGTCTCGGGTTTTACGGTGATGGGATTAGGTTCGGGTTGTCTTTAGCCAATTATTCTGACTCAGAGTCCTTCCTGGTGGTGCACATCTTGTTCAGCCAAGATGGATGCCAGAGAGAAGGATTCTGGGAGGTGGTTGGACATATGGTGTCTGCTTTTGACCTTTCCTGAACTCTTCTGGTTGGTAGAGGCTTATTAGTTCCGTGTTCCTTACCAGGACCTCCTGTTATAAAACAGCTCATGCAAATGGTTACTATGGTGCCTGGTCAGGATGGGCGGTTTCAATTGGTGTGCTTCCCCTAACAGTTTAGTCACCAAGTTGTGTCCGACTCTTCCGGGTCCATGAACTGTAGCCTGCCAGGCTCCTCTGTCCATGGGGATTCTCCAGGCAAGAATACTGAAGTGGATTGCCATTTCCTTCTCCAAGGGATCTTTCTGACCCAGGAATTGAACCCAGGTCTTCTGCATTGCAGGCAAATTCTTTACCGACTGAGCTACAAGGGAAGCCCTTAGTGTCTATTCAGTTCAGTTCACTTCACATGTTCTCTTATGCTCAGGATTAGCTCTGAATATCTTGTTCAACCCTTTTACTTTCATTTGTCCATGTCTCCAAATTTAAACTGTTTTTCTTATAAACCAAGTGAAGTTAGGTCTCGGTTTCTTTTTTTTAAATCCAGTCTGATTATCTTGGCTTTTTAATTAGAGCCTTTGTTCCACTCAAACGCAATGTAGTTGTGGATATGACTGGATTAAGTCTACCACTATGTCAGCATTTTCCTTTGGCCTCCATTTTTGTTCTTGTCCTCTTTATTCATCTTTCTATTGGGTGAATTGTGATTATTTTAGCATGTAATTGTATGTTTTATCTTACTTTGATATATCTTTCCTTTTTTCAGGGATTGCTCTAGAAATTAAAATATGTGTAATTAACCTGTACAGTTACCTTTAAATAAATTACTGAGCAATACTGCCCATCTAACAGTTCCATTTTTCCTCTCTTTTGCTCTTTGTGCTCTTATATTTTTGACATATACTATGAACTCTTATTACATTGTTATTAAATAAATTGAATTTATATACAATAATAAAGGTATTTCACATTACCCACATATGTATTCTTTCTGATGCTCTTCATTTCTTCTTGAAAAATTGGTCTGATATTGTTTCTCTTCAACATGAATATCCTCTTACAACATTTCTTTTAGTGAAGGTCTGTTGGAGATAAATTCTCATCTTTTGTCTGTTTGAAATGTCCTATTTTGCATTAATTTCTGAAGAATATTTTCACTGGTATACAATTTTATACTTAAAAAAAATAATTCTATGTCTTTTTCCTCTAGCATTTTAAAGATGCCTTTTCATTTTCCTGGCCCCCATCTATGAAGTCGCCTGTAATTTGTATAGTTGGTTCCCTGTAAACAATGCATCTATTTTTTGTGTGTGTGACTGTTTTTAAGATCTTTTCTTTACCTTTGGTTTTCATCAGAATTTGACTTTGTTACCCCTATGTTTAGATTTTGTTGTATTTTCCTCCTTGGCCTTCTCTGAATTTTTTTGTATCTGTGACTTGAAGTCTTCCATCAATTTTGAAACAGTCTCTACAGCTGCCTATTTGTGTTTCTTCTGGCCCATTCTCTTTCTCCTCCTGAGACATCAATTAATTGTCTGTTAGACAATCTGATATTAACCCATAGATCTTGGTACCTCTGTTTCATTTTTTCCTCACTTTTTTTGTTTTAAGTTTGAATTTGTATAACTTCTGCTCACCTGCTGTGTCCCGTTTGCTGTTAATATACTGAATAAATTCATTTGTGATATCCTTTTTTCATTTGCAAGATTTTCATTTGGCTCTTTTTTATAGTTTCAGGCTCTCTATTGATCCTCTCCATCTATTCATGGAGATATGGTTCACCTTTCCCTCTAGATCCTGTAATATATTTTTCCTGCTTGTTTTAAAGTCTCTGTCTGAAAATTCCAACATCTGGGACATCTCTGGATCTGCTTCTATTGATTTCACTTAACCATAGTCCATACTTTCTTGCTTCTTCTCATATCTCTTCAAGTTTGATTTTATGCCAGTAATTGTGTGTTAGAGAACAATAGATAATAACTTATTAATATTTACCTCCAGGCAAGGGTACATCTCTTTTTGTGCCAGCCCATCAGTGCGGGAGGCTGAGTCAGTTTAATCTGTAGTAGGACCTTGCTGCGGCTTTAGCTAGATTCACTCACCTTGGCTCCAAGTATTAAGGGAGAGATTAACACTTTCTCTCCAGTGGGTTTGGGATCTGAGCACTGGGGAGACTCTGAAGATTTTTCTGTGCTGTTCTGCCCAGCCACCCATGTGCTGGAAGTAGAAGATCCATGTCTGGTTAAAGCCAGCCTGCCAAACTTTTGAAGTGCAGGGCAGTTCTTTTCGTTCCTCAGGAGATTCTTCTCTGTCGTTCTATGTTCACAGGACCTGCAGAGCCTCTGTAGTGCCCTCAGAAAGTCCCAGAGTGCCTTGGATGAGTCTCTTTCAGCTCTCCTGCCCTACCCAAAGCTATGAAGTTTCAAATGGTGTGCAAAAGAATTTGATACATTGATCACTGTTCTGCTTTTCAGTCTCTCGAATTTTGCTGCGATCATCTCCTTTCACACACTCATTGTCCTTGTGGGTTATTCTTTAAAATATGCATTTTAATATCACTTTAAAGGGATTTCTGGAGGGAGCACATTAAACATATGTTCAATTCATTCTCTTTATTTGAACATCTTTCTATTTGCTTTCTGGTTTTTTGTTGTTGTTCTTAATGTTACTGTTAAGACTTTGCATGTTTGTTTATAATTTATATTACACCAAAGGGCAGTCCAATTTCTTTCTTATCAATCCAATTTTACAGAAATAAACCCAACCTTGTAAAGTAGTTCAGTCAGCATTAATTGAACTTCTGTAGCTACTTAAAGGGGTTTAGTTACCAAGGCACTCATTGTCAACAGAATGTCCAGCTGATTGGAGGGATGTATGCCTATAGGTAAATCATTTTAAATCATTTCCTCAGGCAACAAATTTGTATCTCCCACCTTCCCTTGATGCTAACTTAAAAACACAGAACTATTTAAAACTGAGAGGAAACATGTGCATCACCAACTGTTTCTGCAAAAAAAAAAACAACAACAACAAAAACAAACAAAAAAAACAGACCAGTTCCCTTCCTAAGCAAATGGCAAGCTCTACATGTTTACCAGAGTCCAACATTAGGATCATTCACCACTAATATTAGAGTCAAAGGCTAGCAAAACACGATGGTGGGTTAGGAAGAATGCCACTGAGGAGGCTTATTTTCGACTTCTCAGCCTCTAATACCACAATTCCTAGGGACATGAAACTCCTTTCTGTCAGCTAAGTAACAAAGCGGTCAATGTTCAGTGACCTTTGTACTAAAAGTAATCAACATATTTCTTCTCCCACCCCCCACTACCCCAAAGTCCTCTCAAACTTGGCAGCCTGGATTTAGACAACAGGAGCTCCTGGGTCACCTGTACAGTATGATCTGTGTGACAATCAACTTTTCCTCCCTTAGATGCTCCATCTCCATCTCCATGTTAGCCCTGGATTTAAGCTAAGTCTTTATCCATCTGAAATTACTGAAACCTTGGAAGGGAGAGTGACAGACCAAGAGAGCCAAAGTTCAAGTTGTTAACAGAGATGTGCTTGGCTGGCTAACTTGCCAGATGAAGTTTGGTTCCACTTTAAAACTCAAGGCTGTCATAAAAACGCCTCAGAAACTGAAGATTTAGCTTATATCGTAGAAACTCCTTCAAATTTAGAATTCGGCCATGAGCAGCTTAAAAAAGTAAAATAGCCCAGGGTACATCAAAGAGGTTACCCATGACTATTTCCCCTCTCTGTAGGTTATTTTAACTCAGACTGCATCCCACATTCAGTCAAGCCCCCCGAAGAGGTGACCTGGGTCTTACTGTATCAAGTATAGCATTTTCAATGTCTCCTTTATCTTAGCTTCACTTCAGTGGGAGCCTTCAGTCACATTTTCCATTTTCTCATCTGCAGCTCTGTGGGAAGTTTGGTTGCAACAAACTATCTCAAGGCCAGTTCCCTCAAAACGTGCCTCACAAACCATGGCTTCCAGAAAAACACCCTGATGTACTTTCTGAAGTCTTCTGATCAATTATTCTACACCAAAGTAGCAACAGATGCTGAAAGGCTCACGACTCCCCTTTCCAGAGAATGAACACTGCACCTTTTGCTACAATTTGAAGCCTCAATCAGTGGCTGTCCTTGATCCCGTGCAAGCCTTTCTGTGACCCCTCATATCTCATGGCCATCTTCTCGGCCCAAACAATTCCAGCTGGTCCTCTGACTCTTCCATTCAACACAGAAACGTAGGGATGCATCCTGCTGCCAATGGAGGCAGGAAAAGAGAAACGCAGGTGATGTTTTTCAGGTTTTATGAGATTCTTTGAAGGTTTCTCACGAGGTAACAGTCAAGGTGTATAATCACCTGAAGGTGTAGTTAGGGCTGGAAGACCTGACACTAAGAAGTCACACGACATTGTGGTTTGATGCTGGTGTGGGGAGGAGGCCTTGGTGTGGGAGGAGGCCTCAGTTCTTTGCTAGGTCAGGTGTCCCCAACCTTTTCAGTACCAGGGACCAGTTTCGTGGAGGACAATCTTTCCAGAGACTGAGAGGGGGGATGGTTTGGGGATGATTCAAGTGCATTACATTTATTGTATTAACGATGGTGTGTATTTGCAGGTGATGCAGTACGTCACCACTTCAGCCCCACCTCAGATCACCAGGCATTAGATTCTCATAGGGAGTGCACAACCCAGATCCCCTGCATGCACAGTTCACAGTAGTTTCCCGTCCTATGAGAATATAATGGTGCTGCTGATCTGACAGGAGGCGGAGCTCAGGTGGTAATGTCAACGATAGGGAGCTATAAGTACAGGTGAAGCCTGCTCACCTGCCACTCACCTCCTGCCGTACAGCCCAGTTCCTACCAGGCCATCTAGTCTGTGGCCCCAGGGTGAGGGATACCTGTGCTAGCTGAACTTCTTAGCTGCTTGAACGCCTTCAGTGATGGGGCAATTGGCTTCTCCCAGAAAGTGTGATTCAAGAAGCAGTTTCTGAAGCTGAAATACTATGTATACTTTGACTCAGAAGTTATACTCTGTATATTTAGCTGGTTACACTGGACAGCCCTATCTAATGTGGGGGTGGGGGATTACATCAGAGTGTGAATACCAGGAGGAGAAGATCACTGGGGCCATCTTATAGGCTGCCTACCACAAATATATTGATATGTACTAAAAATTATGTGTGGTGTTGATAACTAGTATTTTTTTTTCATTTACTAGTTTATCATCATTAGTCCACATCAGTACCATTTTACATCATCATTTTTAGTGGCTGCATAATATTCTATTATGTGGATATACTAAAATTTAATTATTTATATAATTTTGAACACTTAATCATTTTTGATATTTGCTTATCACATCATCAGTAATGTGACAAGCATCTCCCTTGGTTTATTCACAAACTACCTTCAAAGTAAATGTAAAGATGGGAGACAATGATACCCAAGATAATTTATTCTCCCATAAATCAGCTATAAAATAAAAATGATGGATATAAATCCCAGACACTTGGACTCTGTAATTACCATTTTATAAAAGGTCAAAGTGGAACTTAAAAAATATCAGCTTCTCTTAGAGGTTTAAAATTAATTTTGAAATGTTAACAAGAGCTTAAGCCTGACTAAACATGCAAAGGCCTCTGTTTTCAGTTTTGGGGTGACAATTAATGAAAAGCTTTCTGTTAACTATTTACCTGGAGATCTTGTGACAACTAATTTGAAGGTTTTCAATTATTATCACATATGTACATCTAAGAGGTAGTTTTTCCCAATGGTTTGGCTGTTTGCTGAGACATTCTAATCCTTATATTCTGATTGAGAATATCCAGATACAGAAATCAGTGTTCAAAGAAGCCCTCCTTAGGGCTGCTGTCAGCTTCCTGTGTCACTGATCAGATGGTAGAGCAGTAAGAACTTTTGATTTAGATAAACTTTGGATTTATTATAGATCTGATGAACTTATTTTCTGTCAATTCAAACAAGTGTACATAAGATCTCCCTCTTCAATCATCAAACACATTCTCAAAGAGACTGTTGTCACGTAAACTCAGACAAGAAGAACTCAAGTCTCTATCACTCTGGTGCCATATTTACTCACATATTTAACTCTTGCCAAGGGGATTTGGGTCAATATAAGAAACTGTAAATAGATATTGATATATCATAACAGAAGCTATTACTCACACTCTAAGTAAACCACTGATTCTGTTTTACTCACAATTTTGCAGTGGCATCATTCCATGGAGAAAATTAGATTTTTACATATCAGAGCAAATCACAAAGCCCAAATGTCAACTTAATACATCAGGCAATTTCTTGTAGTGTTTATTTTGGGGGGAATGTTCTACACATATTTACTTAGGAAGCTGCACGGGTCCTCCAAAATAAATAAGGGCTATAATTCTTGCCAAAAAACCCACAGTTCCAGAGAGCCACTCATCAATTTCTAGCAGCATTAATGAGGAAAGGCGCTGAGACAGTCATTCATACTGTCTTATGATAAGAGTAACCTACAGGGCAAATCAAGATTAAGGACAAGGGCAAGACAAATGGCTTGGAAGACTCTCTCTCTCTCTTTTTTTTTAATCAATCATTTGAAATCTGCATTTACTACCTAAAGTCCCTGTGGAGCATTAGAACTTGGAGGGAAGAGTGAGAATTGGTACTAAAGACATCACTGAAGTTTTTTTTTAGAGTGAGTGTAGCCTCTTAACAGGTACAGAAAAATCTTAAGTTCCCAGACACTGGGAAGATTCTCTCTGAGCTGGAGAGTTCTTTGCTGTGGCGACTGTTCAGTGCACTGTAGGACGTTTAGTAGCATTCCAGGCACTCCCTTGCCTGTTGTGACAACCAAAAACATCCCCAGGTATTGGCAAAGTTCCATGCAGAGGAAGTTGCCTCTAGCTGAGAAACTCTGATTTGACAAAAGGACACTCTGTCTTAAAAATAAACTTCATTCTTTTTTAAAATTGAAGTATAGTCTATTTACCATATTGTGTTAATTCCTGCTGTATAGTAAAGTGAATCTGTTATGCATACACACATTCTTTTTTATACTCTTTTCCATTATGGTTTATCACAGGATATTCAATATAGTTCCCTATGCTACGCAACAGGACCTTGTTGTTTGTCCATCCCTTAGATAATAGCTTGTATCCACTAATCCTAAACTCCGAATCCATCCCTCCTCCACTCCTCACCCCCTTGGCAACCACAAGTCTGTTCTCTGTGTCTGTGGGTCTGTTTCTGTTGCACAGATAAGTTCATTTGTGTCATACTTTATATCCACATATAAGTGATATTATATGATATTTGTCTTTCTCTTACTTCATTTAGTATGATAATCTCTTGGTCCATCCATGTTGCTGCAGATATTTCACTCTTAATGTCTTCAATTCAGTTCAGTTGCTCAGTTGTGTCTGACTCTTTGAAACCCCAGGGACTGCAGCGTACCAGGCCTCCCTGTCCATCACCAACTCCCAGAGCTTGCTCAAACTCACGTCCATCAAGGCAGTAATCCATCCAACCATCTCATCCTCTGTCATCCCCTTCTCCTCCTGACTTCAATCTTGCCCAGCATCAGGGTCTTTTCCAATGAGTCAGTTCTTCTCATCAAGTGGCCAAAGTACTAGAGCTTCAGATCAGTCCTTCCAGTGAATATTCAGGACTGAGTTTGTTTAGAATGGACTGGTTTGATCTCCTTACAGTCCAAGGGACTCTCAAGAGTCTTCTCCAACACCACAGTTCAAAAGTATCAATTCTTCAGTGCTCAGCTTTCTTTATGGTCCAACTCTCACATCCATACATGACTACTGGAAAAACCAGTTTTGACTAGATGGACCTTTGTTGGTAAAGTAATGTCTGTGCTTTTGAATATGTTGTCTAGGGCTCTCATAATTTTTCTTCCAAGGAGCAAGCATGTCTTAATTTCACGGCTGCAGTAACCATCTGCAGTGATTTTGGAGCCCCCTAAAATAAAGTCTGTCTCTGTTTCCATTGTTTCCCCATCTATTTGCCACCAATGGACTGTAGCCTTCCAGGCTTCTGGTCCATGGGATTTCCCCACACAAGGATACTGGAGGGGATTGCCATTTCCTTCTCCAGGGAATCTTCCTGACCCAGGGATCGAACTCACATCTCCTGCATCAGCAGGCAGATTCTTTACTGCTGAGCCACCAGGGAAGTGTCTTAATATCTTCACCATATATTATATCTTTTGACAGGTATCAAGGTGGGGTATGCCTCCAAGTCAGAAAACATGCCAAGGACCTATCCGAGGAGACTGGATCTCCAGGGTGGGATTTTCCCAGGATGTGTGGTTTCCATTTGCTGCTACCAAGTTCCACAGGTAGTTGATTTAAAATGGCCAGCTTGTGGGACTGTGCTTAGGCAAGGTGGATTCATTTGGCTACTGCTGCTGCTGCTGCTGCTGCTAAGTCGCTTCAGTCGTGTCCTACTCTGTGAGACCCCATAGACGGCAGCCCACCAGGCTCTCCCATCTCTGGGATTCTCCAGGCAAAAACACTGGAGTGGGTTGCCATTTCCTTTTCCAATGCATGAAAATGAAAAGTGAAAATGAAGCCGCTCAGTCGTGTCCAACTCTTAGCAACCCCATGGACTGCAGCCTACCAGGCTCCTCCATCTGGAGTGGGCTGCCATTGCCTTCTCCCTCATTTGGATGGGTCCCTCTCAATTAGCTACATGTTATATGGCTCCATGTCTTCGCTCATTTCTCTTATAATTTGAGGCTTCATTTTAAAAAGGTACATTTCAAAATGATAAATTAAGGGGGGTAAAATAACCTTAGGTAAAAAGAACTTCCACTCTTCCCAGCATGCAAGAAATGGCATTTACAAAGAACATTTACAAAGTCTAATAAAAATTAGACTCTTCCAGTGTGCCACTGGACATAACCGTGGGCAAAAGAACTTAAAACAATGTTAGCAAGACCAATATCAGTTTTCCTCTTACACAACAGAAAACACTACAAGGGAGACCAAAAAGCTTATTAAATTTTCCTCCTTGTGATATAGATTTCTTCCTTATCTGATCAAACTGTTTTCTCTCCCTTTCCTATTTATAAGCACAGAAATGATTCTTAACAAACTTGAAAAAAACTGGCAGTAATTCTTTTAAATGTAAGCCTTTTAGTTTCTGTTGAGCTAGTAGGCAGGCCCAATTTATAACACTTCATAATCCACTTACTGTACGTTTGACCCAACTGAGATAAAAGTGTTAAAGTAGGAAGTGAATTTAACTGCATTTAATTTGGAATGCTTGCATCCCCTTACTGATGCCACAGTGTATTCTTGCCTTTTCTTCACTCCAGATACCCAAGGCTCCCACTGACAGCCGAGTGGTCTGAGAAGCTCCCTTTGTGCCACTGTGGCAGTCTATCCAAGATACCACCTCCCCACAAACCAGACAGCAGAGGGGCAGATAGCCTGAACATATGTGGCTCCCATCGCCATAAGCACAGGCCTTTGAAACTGACTGTTAGCCATGCAAGTTGCCTCTGGGTCACCTGCCGTACCAGGGGAGCGCTGATCTCCCTCCACCTGACCGAGAAACCCTCATCCAACCCCTAGCTTCTTCCACCTCTTTGCCACATTCTCACTAGCCAGGGGGAAGAAAAGAGTTTCCTTACAGACTTTGTCTTCTGATCTTGCCCGATGGTAGATAGATAAGTAACAACAGAGAGGAAAATCACACTTGTTTTTGTTTAATGATACACTGATAGTGTGTGCTCTTGTCAAAGGAAACAGACAAACCTCAAGAGCAGACAAGAACTCAGAGCACAGTGGGAGGAAGGCCTGGAGTGAGGAGCTCCTGCTCTGAGCCTTGGGTTTTCACTGCACAGAAGACTGGAAGCAGTTAGGAGGGCTTTGAGAGCTCCGGAGACGTCAGGGAAACTCAAGGCATTATGCCAAAACAAAAGATTTCTATCCTCTAGGGATGACACTGATATTCCCTGGGAAGTGACCACCTGTAAACAAAACTCAAATGTGAAAGAGTTTTGCTTGAAGGTAATGATTTCATAATGCCAACTAGATGGACCTTTTTAGATAGAAGAATTTGTGAGCCACCTTTTCAGAAATTTCTGCTTGGTGAAATTTTTCTGACTGGTGCCAGGAAAAGATATATCTGCTGATGAATCTAAACAAATTCTTCGGTCAGGAAAAGAAAACTGCATGAAAGTATGCATTTCCTCTTTTGCCTGAGCTGCCAGGAAACATGAAGCCCAAATCAGTATCCAACTGTTTCATGTCTTTATCCCAGATGCTGGGGCTGAGGGTAAACCTGCTGGGGGTGCTTCTGTGAAACCATCTCTGTTCAGATATTGATTTTGGTAAAATCCCAAATAATATTGGAGATATCTAACCTCAATAGTAATTTTTACTTCCCTCTCAGATTTCACTTAGGTACAGAGAAGTTCTATAACAGTGATAAACTATTATCACTGATTCATCTGGGCACACGACTCCCGTTTTGGCAATACTTTGCCATTCTGGTTCAAGTTTTCAAAAATTTATATTTCTATTCCTTTCTTCTTTCTCTTCCTTGCTTTTTCAGTAAATAGAGTATGTGTACTGTGCCCACAAAGTGCTGCCCACTAGGGATGCAGGGGTGGTAAAAATGCACTGAGAGTCTTATGTGATGAACCGAGAGCTTAGCTGGGTTAGGGACAATAATCAAGTCATCTCACAAGCCAACGGGAAAAGTTCAGTGCTACCACATTCTACAAGCACTATCAGAATACGTAATTGAAGATTTGTCATAAAGAGAGCAATCAAGGAAGTGAGGAAGGGATGACTGAGCTGCGTGAAAAGGAAGAGTAGAAGTTTGCTGACAATGAAAAAACAGAGATAGCATTCACAGAGCACAAAATAATTCCACATATATTACTATATTTAAACTTCGCATGTTTGTACTGAGCTTCAGCTACATGCCAGAGAAGGCTTTGGGTCTCCCTTTGAAAGAGAAAGACTGGTAGCCAAAGGGTAAGGTACCTGACGGAAAATCATAACTTGTAATTAGTTAGGGTTTCAATTTTTCATTTTTACAAATGTCTTGGTGGCATTATAACTAACACTGTACATAATGTCACAGAAATATGGACAAAGCAACCTTTTAGACATTTATTTCTTTCTTCCTGTTTGGAAGGTGGGTTTGCAGTTTGGAGCAATGTTGACTCGTTCATATTATAGTCTCAGGATGACTTCTAGTCTCAGTACTAGAAGAATACTTCCAACCTCGTCATCTTACACGTGGGGAATCGTAAACAGTACATTTTAAATATGCTACAATTCAGAGTCGTCACCAAGCCCTCTGTCCCACTTTGACTTCTTTTTGCACACTTCAGGGATCAAATTTCAAAGATCACCTGCAGCAAATCTTAGGGTAAAATTCTACAATATGGTTCATCGGACTAGTGGAACTTCTCTCACAAAATCAGCATCTTAGAGGAACCTGGCCACGCCACGTGGTGACAAGGTTCTGAGTCAGAGCATCCCTGGCTCTTCCTCTGGGATAAATGGGAACCAGGACCTGCAAGGCAGATAGACCATGTTTCTTTCTAATGTAATCCCAACACCTCTCTCCCAAGAGAGAAATGCATGCCAGGGTCAAAGAACTCAGAGACAAGATGGGTTTTTCTGACTCCAGATGATGGCTGCACTGATCACACCACCTTGATCTACATTTGGCTAACCTTGACCTCTAGGTTATGGCCTGTTCTCCTCTCAGCCCCTTTTGAAAGGCACCTGTATCTCCACAGCTTACCAATCTGAGTCTGAACTTTAATCATGCGATGTTAAGGAGGAATCACTTATATTTGAGGCATATTTTTTAGGTCCCTGAACTGTAAATTTATCTTCTTGAGACTGGGCCTCCAGAGCAATTATGTAAAAACATAAAAGATACTGAGGAAAGGATCTAATCACTGGCAAGTGAGAGTGTTAACATCAGTCTCAGAGTCAATGCCTAGATTCATTCTTCGGTGGTCATTTATGATATAAAATTTAACATAATATATGTGGATTCAAATTCAGGGCTAATTTTAGGATAGACAGCCACTGTTGTTGGAACCCATGGATGGAACCCAGGTCTCCCATATTGTAGGCAGACACTTTAACCTCTGAGCCACCAGGGAAGCCCCTAAATGATGATAGAGTCATTTAAATAAGAAAAAAGTAAAACTATTGATGAATCAATTTCTTAATGTAAAGCCCTTAAGAAATTAGGAAAAGAAAAAAAAAAGGACACAATGACTTAGCTAAAACATCAGAGAAATAGTTAACCATTCTCATTTTCTGGTGAAGAAATTGAAGCTTAGAGAAATTAAGTAATACAGTTCCTTGACCTTGAACTTCTTAAATGCAAGGATCATATCTTCTTTATTTATTTATCCATCAGTAGCCCCAAGCCTCCCACACAGTAGTTTCTCAATAAACATTTCATGATTCACAGAGTAAATGAGCAGAGATGGGATTCAGACACAGATCTATCTAATTCAACTTAAGGTACATGCTGACCATCATGCCATTTTGACAGCTGCAATCATGAGAAAACACTGTTGAAATTCAGCTAGACTACAAATAAATTTGTAAAAACTAACTTCAGATTTTCTCAGTTGAATTTTGTAAACATTATTGAGCATCACCGTGCACTTGGTCACCCATCATGGGAGGCACAAAACATAAGGAAGGCACAGCGTTTGGGTTTGGAGACTTTCCATTGTAGCTGACAAAAAAACTCCAAGTGATTCACACTGAGGGAGATCTATAAAGGAAGTGCCTCAGCATGTGCAAGGCAGCTGAACTACATAAAAGAATGCTGGATTAAGTGAAAGAGAGGAAGAAACTTTTGTGGAGTTAGAGATAAGTGTTCAAGGAAGAAGTAGAGTCTTGAAATCAGACCTTCTGGAAGTGTAGGGAGAAGAGAAGGTACTAAAGCTGGAGAAAGATCTGAGTCATGGTATGTGAGCAGGATAGGGAGGCCCTGGCCTGGTGAGGTCAATTCTTTGGTGGGGGGCAGGTACAATTCTAAATCAGAAAGGGAGAACACAGCCTTGTTGCCTTGAATCACAGCCTGAGATGCTTGGATATTCTCAAGGGAGCATGCAGGCATTCTATAAGATGACAAATATGGCAGCACAATGGGCAATTAGGCACACCGTTTTCAGTAACTAGAGACAAAGGCATGCGAAGTTTTGGGTGGTGGCCAAGGGAGAACCCCTCAGAGGCAAAGTTAGTTAGTGCCACTTATATAGGCTAGTACTTTGAGTACCTTTTATTGGCTTAGTGTTAGTAACATGAAGACAGTATCATAGCTTGTTACCTCAGAAACATGAGAGAAAAGGTACTTTCCAAGAAATTCAGCCAATCTCCTCTACCTTTAGGGGTTCTTAGGAGTATTACTTGTTCAGCTAGCTCACAGTCCCATAACTATAGAATGTTAGCACTGGAAGAAATCTTAGCAAGTGAAGTACTTAAAAGAGAAGGTGATTGTCACCCAGAAAGGCTATATGCCCCCAAGGTCACACAGCTAATTAGAAGCCATTACGTTTTATGTCCCTGGACCAGGGTAAGGAGTGCTTCATAGTCTGCTATAGGCCGAGTTTAGTAAAGAACTTTCCCCCTTAAACAGATAGACAAGTCGCTACACAATAATTCTGTTGTTACAGACTTTCTTCCTCCCATGAAGTTTGATCTCAACTTTCCCTTTTATTTTGAGCTTGAGGATGACATCTTATGCATTTCTCTAGACTCAGGACGTAGCATCATGTATGGCACATACCAAGTATGTTTTTGTTGAATTGAGCTGAATTTGAATCACTGGTTTTCATTCCTTTGCTCTCGGAGACTTTGATTACAATATTTTGTTAAAATAAAAGAATCATCAGATCATTAAACTGGAAGCAACCAGAGAGATCAGTCCTTTTTCTGTAAGAGATGACACTCCAACTCTTTGTGACCCCATGTTCTAGCCAGTCCATGGAAGTCTCCAGGCCAGAATACTGGAGTGGGTAGTCTTTCCCTTCTCCAGGGGATCTTTCCAACCCAGAGATCAAACCCAGGTCTCTCGCATTGTAGGTGGATTCTTTACCAGTTGAGCCACAAGGGAAGCCCAAGAATACTGGAGTGGGTAGCCTATCACTTCTCCAGTGGATATTCCTGATCCAGGAATTGAACTGGGGTCTCCTGCATTGCAGGCAGATTCTTTACCAACTGAGCTATCAGGGAAGCTCCAGGGCCCCAGAAAGGTAAATGCTAAGTCCCAAATATAGCACTCAAGCTGAGTCCCAAACTACCTTCTCCAGATTACATTAATCATTCTTGGGTGAAAAATATTGTGGTATTCAACATTTCTATGTGAGGCAGATCCCAGAGTATCAACTCTTTAAGGGGGGCAAAATCTTTAGAGCATTTCTGAGCATCCATACAAAACTCAAGGCTAACAAGTATGATGATAAAAATCTTGGATGACCAAATGATTAAGTGATGAGTAATCTCTGGGAATCCCACTAAGCATGGGCTTGAACTTTTTGGAAATATCCTATAAATAGGAAAAAATTGATCCTGAGAAAGGTAATGACCTCAAAGCTAGAAAAAGGCAAGACAATTGAGCCACAGATTTAGAGGTGCATATATCCTTATACAAGTCAATTGCTCTACTCCAAGGGTCCCCAAACCCCCATGCTGAAGTCTAGTACTGGCCTGTTAGGAACCAGTCTGTACAGCAGATGAGTGGCGGGTGAGTGAGTGAAGCTTCATCTGTGTTTACAGCAGTTCCCCAGGGTTCCCATTACCACCATCCATTCCCCCACTCCCTGTCCGCCCTCTGTCCATGGAAAAACTGTCTTCCATGCAACCAGTCCCTCATGTCTAAAAGGTTGGGGATTGTTGCTCGACCCCAGGCCTCAGCCAGCAGTAACACCCCTACCCCAGACCCCCTGCCCATCCCTGCGAGCTCTTGACCTAGAAGAACCAAGTGTGAGCATAGGACCGTCAGAGGCCAACCCTGACACTGGAATTGGGAAACAACACTCCCCCATGTCCAGAATGTGGTCAGAGCATCCTCTCAACAAAAAGGGCTGGCCATTAATCCTTCCCAGTGGAAGGTCAAACTAGGGCTGCCCTGCAACGCTCTGCTGATTTCATTCAAGTTCTTGACTGCTGTGGCCCTAAAACTCCCTTCACACTGATAATGTTGGTGGGAAAGCCACGGTCTCGGGTGGTTCCAGGGGCCATCTGGTCAATGGCAGAGCAGTCATGGGAAGTCTGGGCCTTGACCAGGTGGGAGTGTTAGTTTGGTAAGGCTGCCACAACACACTGTGACATCCTGGGAAGTTTAAACAGACATCCCCCGCAGTTCTGCAGGCTGGAAGTGGAACATCAGGGGTCAGCAGCTTTGGTTCCTCCTGTGGCCGCTCTCTCCTTAAATGTGCAGCAAGCTACCTTTTCTCTGTGTTCGTGAATGGACCTTTCTCTGTGGGTGTGTGTCCAGTGCCCTGCTCCTCCTTTATGGACACTAGTTCTATCGATTAGGGCTCTACCCTATGACCTCATTCCAATTTGTCTTTTCAAAGAATGTATCTTTAATACAGTCACACTGGGCATTGGGGCTTCAACCTATGAATTTGGGGGGCACATAATCCAGAAGGAAACCAGCCTCACTTCTTTCCAGTCATCATCAGGGCACCTCTGAAGAATTCTACTTATGTGCCTTGGTATTTTCTCAAAGAGATATTTGCTAGCTAACTGAGAACTTAAGGGAAGTTCTGAAGACTGCAACACAGGTGAGAAAAAGAGGGACTTCCCTGGTGGTCCAATGGTTAAGAATCCTCCTGCCAACGTGGGACACACAGGCTCGATTCCTAGTCTGGGAAGATCCCACAACTGTGGACACCTAAAAGGAAGGCAACTAAACCCGTGAGCTTAGCTGAGCCCATGAGCATCTTCTGAGCCCACGAGCCCTAGAGCTTGTGCTCCGCAACCAGACAAGCCACCTCAGTGAGACGCCTGGGCCCTGCAACCAGGGCAGCCCTCACTCGCTGCAACCAGAGAAGGTCCAGGAGCAGCAAGACCCAGCACGGCCAAAAATAGATGCCATTACAAAAAAAAAAGGGAAAAAAAGACAAAGGTCACATTACCGACAGGAGTAAAAAAGTATTTGTGTGACACTGCAAGCTGGAAGACAAACACACATACACACAGAAGCAGCAGGCGCAGAGTTTTCCCAACAGACGAGAGCAACTTGAGCGGCAAGCTGTTGAGAGCGCGCCTTGTCGGCCTGATTTACGCAGGTACAGAGAGAACGGTGCAGGCTGCGGGCCTGCTCAGCCAAACGCCCATGTGTGCATGAAATTAGAATGTCAACATTTGATTCATGCTGCCAAGCTGTGACTGTGAAACAAATTATGTCAGTGGGTGGCAATTGCAATATTAGTCTAAGCAGATAACATTTAACTATAAAGAGGGGCCCCGTCTTCCAGCCTTCCCTCTATTATTATTTTAATATCGACATTGTTAGACCTAGATGGGATACAATTTTAAGAAAAGGGAAGATGTTTTCTGTGGACGCCTGGGTCCTATGGGAAAGGACTCATGGCTATTCAAGTGATTTTTGCTCCTAACCCTCTTGTGGGAACTTAGGAGTCAGGTAATGCAATGATGATTTTTTACAAACCACCACCACCCACTCAACTGAGTTCAAAGTGACTGTGCTGTTTGTGGGGTAATCTAAACCACAATTAAATAATCTGTCTCTTATAAAGGAAGCCTTTGATTCCTGAGCAAAAAGCTAGGAACTTTGTCCTTAAATGCATTTCAATAAAAAGGAAGTGGCAAGTGCCTTGAAAGCATGCCGGTGAGTAAATTCTTCCAACTTCCTTCTGGGTTTCCATACAAAGTAATTTTGCTAGAGTGAGATCTCAGCAGATGTTTGAGTTGAAACCTGTTATTTTCTACTCAATTGATTTAAGCTTGTGCATATTTAACATCGATTTTAAATTAATATGTGGTTGGAAATATGCTGAGGAATTTCATATAAAAAGTCCAGGGGCTTTGTGCGTATATTCTAAGACTTTCTCCGGGAAGCCGTAGTCTGCATCTTTCACTTGGCCTCCGAGGTAACAATTTTCCCATGAAATGAGGCGCACATCTATCTCCCTTTGAGGCCCACTTCTTTAACTAGCAATATGGCAAAACATCAATTTTAAGTTTTATTCCATTACAAACACCGACGTAGTTAAATTAATGCTGTGAAAAATCCAACTTGCAGCAGTGAAATGTTTATAGAAGCAGCACTTGCTTAGCAGTTGGACCAGGCCGAGACAACTAGCCACAGCATTAACATGCAGAGAGAATGCTGAGAGGTTTTAGGGGCACAGGGGTGCAGGAGGAGCTGGGTGTCCCTTGAAGCCTTGCATATTCATTTAAAACATTTTTACTTCTAATAATAAAGGCATTCTCACATTTCCTCATGGTTAACATGAATATCAATGAATAACCATTTCTTGCTATAGTCTCATGTCCCAACTCATATGTATCTATGTCCTAAGTCTGGGATTGTATTTTTCTTTCTTTCAAGGCAGAGAATAAAGTCTGAGGCCTTTATAGAAGGGCAAATGTTAACTGAATTTGATTCTTTTTTATGTATTTTATTTTGGGGGGAGAGAGGATTTTTTTTAAATCAAATAATGCACTCAATCACATAAACAGGTTAAAGAATAACCGTATAATCATATCAATAGATATGGGGAGAAAAGCTTTTGACAGAATTTAATACTTTAGAATTTGATTTTTTAAAAACAGAGTTCCTATTTGATGAAAAGTGCTGTTAGTAGGGGAAAAAAAAACTTTAAAATTTACCAAAGAATCTTTTGACATTATCATTTTATATTATGGTTCTCTTATATCAGACAGAAAGTAATGTCAAAGCAATATAATTAGTAGCTTGACTTTGAGATCACTTGCCTTTTTGAAATATTTCTCAAGACATACTGATGGATCACTCTCCTTTTATAGCTGGATGTAGTATGATTTAAATTCACAAACCTCAAAACATTTTTCAAAATCAGACATTGCAAAGCAGGTAGCTATAACATTTCTACTATGTCACTGCTATGTGGTTTCACTAAGGTGGGCACTAAACCCACCCACCTGGTCTTTGCCTACATATAGAATCCTCTGGCCAAAATGCCCCCATTGTCCAAGAGGGCTGTGAAAAAGGTCTTTGAAAAACATCATTGTATGAGGGGGAGGTCTGAGGTAAATGCCTGCTTGACCCACCAGTCCAGTCTATAGCTTCAGCCATGGCTACTGATGCAGAAATGTGTCTTTCCCTTGCCTCTCAAGCAAGAATTTCCACTTTGAAATTTCATTCACTCTGAAAACACCCCTTGGTTAGGCCATATTTCCTTTTCATTCAGATGATGTCAGGGCCCACTGTCCACCAAAAGCCCTAACATCTTCACAGCCATATAACATATCTTGCTGTTCATTTCAAAACTATTCACAGGCCAAAGAGAATATTTTCTCTTTATGGGGCAACTGCAGGCTTGTGACTTATGCATCCTCTGAGAACCAAAGAGGCAAGTTGGCATTATCACCCTGTGGTTAGCTGTCAGATGCATTTAATGCTTTATCAGGAGAAGGAGGGACAGACTGCTTTTATTAGTCACTGCACGTCAGGAAAGTTGACTTGGGTTCTCCATCATATATGGAACTAACTGTATTCCTTCAGCCAGAGATGTAAAAATCAGGAGATCAGAGAACAGAATAAACAGTATTTTTGATGTACACAGATTATCAACACGAGAGGAATGACCGTCTGGTCACCCGGGGGGCTTATTCAGTTAACACTTCCACCCCTTAAAGACAATGGTGTGCAATCAATGCATATAAGGTCTTTCAGGCCCGTTGCTAAGTGATACGCAGTGTCAACAGAAAAATGCCGGATGTACAGAGGACAGCTACAGGCCCAAGAGAGATCAACACCCTCTGATGATATTTTAAACTTAATTCAGTCCCCGATGAAGATTGTGACAGGTTCTGTGGCTAGAGCAGAAAAGATGTTTGCACTTCAAAATCCGACTTCGTAAAGTTGCTCTGCTGTGTGCAAAGAGTGTTTAATTTGGTAACAAGTGAATCATGGCCCAAACAGTAGTTGGTTCAAATAGGAAAAGGCACCCAGCAGGGGCGTCTTGAATATTCATTTCTTGCCAGGCACAGCGGTTATCTTACAATCTCAGCGTCAGTATCAGAGCTGATCATTTGTCTCAGATTGTCTATGCATCTCTCATTTTTTTCATCTCTAAAATCTATTTTAGGGACAGCCCCCGAAAGCCATTTGCAACAGCTTCTTCAGAAATTCTAAAGAAGGGAAAGAAACTTGAATAGGATCACATCACCCCATACAACCATGAAAACCTGTTTTGTGGGGCATTCTTGAAACCAGCCCAGAAGCTCTTAAAAGTTTTTGTATTTATTTACCCATTTTTTTCTCTCCCTTCTCACTCCCTCAATGGATTTTTTATATTCAAATGCAAAAGATTTCCATGTGCACTAAAGATCCATTTATGCATTGGTTTAGAAATGATGTTGAGAGATGCAACTTTTCATAAACAGATGTTTACAAATTCAGTCTTTGTACCAGGAAAAGCACACTTGCCACAAAGGGCCTGTTTCTGTATTTGAAGGCAAAACCCCTTTGAAAAAGAAACTCCAGTCCTTAAAGTCCAGGAACCATTAACTTCAGACACATCACTCCCCAAAGACACCAAACCTGTAAAACGTCTTGCTAACGAGACGCTGGTCAATCCTACATGCCTGGGGTTGCTGCCGACAATAAACGCTTGGTCACACAGGCCCTGAGAGCTGTGTAGACAGAAGGGTGGGTGGGGGCACAGTGAATTTATTCAATTCAGGACGCTGTATTCGCCTAGCCCAACACAGGCCTTTTAAGAGCCCAAGTCACATAATTTGCAGCAGCCAGGTTTGTCTTCTTTTGTCCTCAAGGGTTTGGTCTATTTATTAAACCAATAAGAGCCCTGGAGCATTCTGTCTAGAGGGCTCAGACCTCCTAAAGCGCCGGAGTATATTAACCCAGATGGGGAAGGGAAAGGGGAGGGGCTGGCCTCTCCACATTTTTCTTCCTGCCTCATCCCATGAAGCTAATTTTATAGGGTTTGTTCCTGTTGTGTTGAAGCTACAGGTAGTAAGGGGGAGATTGAAGGCAGATAAAACCACACAATAGCATTCCCAGGCCTGGCTTCCTCGCCTCGCTGAGGGTGGTTCTTCCCTCACACAGGCACGAAACATTGGGAGGTACTGAAGAAACATCACGCAGGCGATGGCAACCGCGCTGACCACCTGCCACCATCCTCCCAGTCGAGGTCTCCCTACCCGGACTCTGCAATAAAACACAGACATACTTTTCCGTAGCTTTATGAGATGAAAAGCTAGGATTTTGAGCCCTAGGTTAGCAAAATGAATGGGCCATAGATATTTTTGGATTAATGATCAGCGGCCTTGTCTACTTGTTAGAGCAAGAACGAGCAAATGCTGAGTTGCTGGACAGAAGGAATTTCACTTCTAAGAAATAAAAGCATTTATTTGGAAGCCATAGATAAATCCTTATTCATTGGAAGGCACAAAGTGTTTAAATACTGACTTAAAAAAATTTTTTTTCTTTGATGTGGACCATTTTAAAAGTCTTTATTGAATTTGTTACGATATTGCTTCTGTTGTTTGTATTCTGTTTGTTGACCTTGAGGCATGTGGGATCTTACTTCTCCGATCAGGGATTGAATCTGTAATCCTTGCATTGAAAGGTGGATTCTTAACCACTGGACCACCAGGGGAGTCTCCAAGTATTGAAGTGTTCACCTACAGTTATCACAAATCCCCTGCAAATATGAAAAAGTATGAGTGGGCTAATCAAATTTTCTTTAAATTCCTAATAAAAGGAGTTAGACCCTAAATGTATGTTTATTTCAATAAGCCACTGACTTTTCCTGTCTTTTCCAAATAGACCCAACCATCACGCAGGAATCAGTGACCACACTCAAGTGCGTCTGGCCCCAGGACAACTGTTGAGCCCTGTAGACTAAGCAGAGACCTTAAGATTTGGATAATGCTTCAAACTGGGGCATATTCTGAACTTCTAAATTTATCTGTAGGTAAAAAAAAAAGTTTTCCTTACCATCATTTGTGACAAAGATGCTAGTGACTGCTGTTTGTTTATCCTGCATGTGTAAAGAGGATGCTGCACCTCCTAACTTGGAGAGATGTGTTTTCTACTTTTCTCCAGCAGTGGGGAAGTGTTTGTACTAAGCCATCTTTTTCCTTGTCCCTCTTGTGGCCAACAGGCTACACTGATAAATAGGCTGTAAAAGCAAAGAGAGACCTCAGCAGTGACAGCAACTGAACAAAAGTAATGAGGCCAAAATGAAGAGGACTCTATGACTGTAAAAGCTTTGCTGTCTTAAGCGTTGGTCAGCTGACATATTTGCTTAAATCCAGCATTTCTAAAGGTAGGACTCTAGAGCATGCCATGAAACATCAAAGCCCAAAGGAATATAGTCATGAAACAAGCGTCAAATACGACTGTTCTGTGTTCTCTATGTAAATGTAGAGTCACGAGCACATATGAAACAAAGCTAGATTGTCTATTTCCAAAATTTCCCATGGAAACACTTACTATACATTTACTCTTTGATCTACTTTCTCTTATATAAGATCGTTGCTGATCTCTGAAACTCAGCCCTAGCTGTATATTAGAATCACCTGGGGGACTTTTTAAACTCTGCAGATGGCTAGGCCCTAGCCCCAGAAATTTGTTTTAATTGGTGAGGAGTGGAACCCAAGCAGTGACAGTTGCTAATGTTCCCCAGATGAGTTCGGCGGTTGTTAATTCCCCTTGGTGAGCTGGAGGTGGAGGGACACAGTCATAGATGATTAAGCGGATGTAGGTGCTGACAGAATAAGCAAAGTTTATGGGAGGAAACCCCCAACTGGAGAAAATACCATCCACTGAAGGGAAAAACAAAGGATATTATTTTCCTTTTTTTTTTTTAAGTACTAGACATGTTATCTTTTTTTTTAAATTGAAATATAGTTGATTTACAATTCTGTGTTAGTTTCTGGTGTAAACCAAAGTGAATCAGGTATGCACACACATGTCACATTTTTTCAGGTTCTTTTCCATTATAGTGTTTACAAGATACTGAATATAGTTCCCTGTGCTATACAGCAGGACTTTGTTGTTTATCTGTTTTATGTAGAGTAGTTTGTATCCGCTGCTGCTGCTGCTGCTAAGTCCCTTCAGTCATGTCCGACTGTGCGACCCCATAGACGGTAGCCCACCAGGCTCCCCCGTTCCTGGGATTCTCCAGGCAAGAACACTGGAGTGGGTTCCCATTGCCTTCTCCAGTTTGTATCTGCTAATCCCAAACTCCTGATCTACTCCTTACCTCTATGCTTTCCTTGCTGGTAACCATGTTTGTTTTCTATGTCTGTAAGTCTGTTTCTGTTTTGTAAATAAGTTCATTTAGACTACTTTTTCTTTTTAGATTCCACATATAAGTGATACATTATTTATCTTTCTCTGTTACTCACTTTCTCACACACTAAATGACTTACTTATTAATATGACAATCCCTACGGGGTCCATCCATGTTGCTACAAATGGAATTATTTCACTCTTTTTTTTTTGGCTGAGTAATATACAAAGGATATTATTCTGTCTCAGCAGAACATCTTTGTTTAGCTCTAAAATTGACATATTTCATGAGAACATAGTTGAAACATACTTTTAAAGAGATTGGAAATAGACCCCCAGAAACCAGAAGGCAGTTTCAGGCCCTATTTAGAAAAAGTCCCCATGATGTGTATCAAAACACTGCAGAAATGTGGGGGTAGTGAGAAAGTGGGGCATCAGGAGAAGCTTCGTCAGAGAAGTGGTTCTTGATATGGGCCTGGAGTAGAAGGGTTCACAGGGAGCAACTGTGGGGGGAGTGGGGAGGGAAGCTGATGAGTTACAAGCACGGAATATCTTTTCCAAAGTCCAGGACTCTTTTTATGAAAAGGAGAAAGAGCATACCACTTTTGTTTCTTACCATTCTTTGCTTAAATTTACTACCTATTGTGTTCCAGACATTATTCCAAGAGCTTTCTACTTAAATCCTTTGTGCTTAAATCATTTAACAGTCAAAATAACTGTAGGAAGTAAATCTTGAAATGATCCCTTTCTTACAGAGGGGGAAATTGAAGCTGCTGCTAAGTCACTTCAGTCGTGTCTGACCCCGTGCGACCCCACAGACGGCAGCCCACCAGACTCCCCATCCCTGGGATTCTCCAGGCAAGAACACTGGAGTGGGTTGCCATTTCCTTCTCCAATGCATGAAAGTGAAAAGTGAAAGTGAAGTCGCTCAGTTGAGTCTGACCCTTAGCGACCCCATGGACTGCAGCCCACCAGGCTCCTCCATCCATGGGATTTTCCAGGCGAGAGTACTGGAGTGGGATGCCATTGCCTTTTCCTAATTGAAGCACAGAGAGGTGAAATAACTCCTTCAAGATCACACAGTAGCTAAATGGTCACTGAAAATCTTTTTGCTCTTTCTAGTTCTTTGTGACACTGTCATTGGCTGAAGCCACCAGCAGCCCAGAGCTCACTGATAATATATGCTGCTGTCCGGGAGCTGACCACTTACCAAACAAACCCAGCCATTCTCTGGAGTCAGAAAAGGATGGACAACCTGCCCATTACAGTTCAGACGACATGTGGGGAGGCCCAGTGCCCATCCAAGATCCACTGAGCACTGGAGTAGCTAAAGCTGCAGTCAGAAAAAGAGAACCCAGGTCCAGTCATTTTCTGGAACTACCTCATCTCACCCTGGGTAAGGTCACATAAAGGGGACTTCCCTGTGGTCCAGTGGTTAAGACTCCATGCTCCCAATGCTGGGGACATGGGTTCAGTCCTCAGAGAACTGAGATCTCATATGCCTACACTCTGCAGCTCGAGGTCCTAATGACTCAGCGAAGATCCCATGTGCTACAACTAAGACCTGGTACAGCCAAAGAAATAAAGAAAAAATTTAAAAATCGCATAGAGTCTCCCTCTTGCTTTTTTTTTCTTATTACAGAGGTATAGATTATGTCATTTTCTTTTTTGAAACTCTCTACAGCAGAAAGTTATTACAAATTTAGTGGTTGTACTTAAGGAATCCAGACAAAGATCATTTCATGAATATTTTTAAGAATGCCCTACAGAGTTGGTACAGCAGAGGCCAACAAAATCTATTATTTTTCCCTCTCACTCAAATCAGTTAATGTAATTTAACTGATACATCTAGGGTTTCTAATCTGAGTAAAGAGATAATAGTGGCAGGAATTACTAACAGAAGACTACAGGATCGCAAGCAAAGTCTCCAAGTGCTGTGACCATCTGGAGGCAGATGAGCCAGAAGGAGGGATCCTGTTGGGCTTCCTGGAGGAGGCAGTGCTTAAAATGGACCCTGAATCTGAAGAATTTCAATAAAGAGGCCATGGGAGGAGGGAAGGGAAGTTAATTCTGCTGTGAGGAGAGATGCGCAGTCACTCCTGGCTGCCTGTCTTAAGAGAGGGCCTTGGGATGTACAAGCAGCCTGCAGGAGAACAAAGAAAATGTTTCTGCCAACTTCCAAAACTGCACAGCCGGCAGAGTCAGGGGCAGGAAAGCACTAAGGTCCTTCGTACAAAGTAGCCAATTTACAGTTATGGTTACACTTGAGTCAATTAAAGTGTTTTATTAGCAGGAATTTGAATCTCTTACCTTCATTAACATTTAACAGTAAATGGGAGAAAAAAGGTAAATAAAATATTATCTGGCTTTTTAAAGGTCATTTCAGACTGAGCATTATAAAATTCGAGCTGGGGAAGGGCGGGGATGGCCCTTTGTGTGGATTTAGTACCCGGAGCCCACAACACGCATACATCTCTAGAGAGTTGGCACAGCAGCGGCAGCCGGAGAACACCTCACGGCAGGTGAGGTGCTGGTGGAGCATTCATTACAGGCAGCACATTTGGGGCAGGGGGAAGGAAGGAGATGTGACATGCGAGAATGCATTTTTTCTTTAGATCTCAGACAGTAAATCAAATGGGGTATGCAGCCCTAAGTAATTACTCCCATGATCAACACCTGCTTCTAACAACCCCAGGCTAGCAGCCCAAGTTGATTAAATGACATACCTCATCGTTCCCCTAAAGGAAAAAATGCTCGGAGGGAGACCAGTGCCCAGGTCTCAGAGGCCACGGAGGGCCCCTGGGAAGTCCCTGCCATAGTCAGGAGGCAGGGCAGACTCCGGCCCCAGGTGCCCAAGAACACTTTGAATCGAAGCCTGCTGGAACTGGAAGTCAGACAGAAACATGATCTTTCAGCAAGGCGGGAAACAGTCAGCCTGAACACTTTTTCCTTTTCCAGTGTCGAGCCAGAACCAATTAGAAAGCCGTCTAAAAGCTGCTTAGTGAGTGTTTCATCTCAACCTGTCACCCCTGGAGATGCTAAGACCTAAGCTGGGATGTTCAGGTGCTGTCTCGCCCTGGGAAGGTGACAGGAAGCCAATATGTCCCCACCTCTGTGAAAAGATCTACCTTAACACTATTTATCAGAATGGATGAACTAGAAGGAGAAAACCCACCCCTCCCATGATAGGTTCTTGAGGATCCTGAAGTCTCTGTGATGACTGCCCTTGCCCTAGGTGAAAGTTGTACCTGGAGATACAAACCCTGGCAAGTGGGAAGATTCCCTTTCAAGGTAGTAATAGAAAGCACAGTCTTACTCAAACGAATATTTCAATTGAGGAGGTAATGGTGACAGGGAAGAGGCAAAGAGATGGGAGGATGGGGGATTACATAAATGCAAGTTCCTGGTAACTTTCTAGTCCTTGGATTGGGTGGTAACTTCACAGATAATCATTTTATTTTCCAACTTTATAACTAGCTTATGTATTATATCTTGTGTATTGGGTTAAATCCCCTTCTTGAGCCTTCTTCATCATTAGAGTATGCAACTTCACTACATTTGAAAATATTGGGGAAATGAATTCAAAACAAAATAAATATTTCCTAATTTTAAATAAATATTGCTTATCAATGTGGTCATTTTCAGAGCACAATGCAACTATGTCCATACAAGGAACAAAAGTAGAGGGGAAAGGGATATTTACATCAGAAAAATACATCCAAAGTCTGGTTTTAATGTGCGAAAAGCATCTGGTCTAATTCTGTAAATGTCACTACCCCAATTAGCAGCTAAGGAGATGGCCTTCCGTTTATCCCAATCTGAAGGTAAACATCACGGACTTCAGCATGAAAACAATGAGGACCTTTTCCTGTCCCATTTAACAACTTTATTTTGCATTTGATCTAGCAAAGACATACAGAAAGGTTTCTGGGAGTTGGTAAACTAACTCTCTAAACAGCTCCCCCAACCTCATTCCATTCCCTTTTCTTTTTGCAGCTTACACACAAGCAACTTCTCACCCACCCTAGAAGTCTGGGGGTGTCATTAAGTTGAGGACCTTCAGCACTGAGGCATGCAAGGCCACAGTCAAAGGCAGGGAGACCATTTTCAGTGTCATTCAGAGAAGCCAACGTCCTCTACGATGCACATAGATATATGTGCTATTTTCCAAAAAGCCATCAGACTGGGCTCCTGATAACCACTGAAACAATCGTCCTTTTAAAATGTATCCTGAACACACAGTAAGAGTCAGGCACTGTGCTTTTGCCTTAGTGAAGGTCACCACAGTTCAGGCCCTCAAGAATGGTGTGGAGGAGGTGCTTCTCTCTCAAACGCAGAGGGTGAAGCTGGGCTCAGAGAGAACGCGGGCTGCTGCTCTGGGCACCGCTGTACCAGCCCGTGTCTTCTTTCACCAGTCTTCGCCCTCTCGTCAAGGGGATGTGGAAGGCAACTCATGAAATCACCATTTATTCCTACCAATATGAAAATGCTCTCCTACTCTAGGTGAGTACCACAGACTCACTGCAAGCCAGCAGCAGAAGGCACCTCAAAGACCTGGGCCTTTCCACCAAGGGCCACGCAGAAGAGGAGAGAGACTGGTGTACCAGGGACTAGGAACGCTGTGGTCCCGCAGGCCTGGGTCTGTCATATACAGTGAAGCACCACACTGCCCCGCTGAGACATGCCGACTGCCTCCACTTACTGACTAGTGAGGAAACCAAGGTTCAATCAATAGTTA